>JAGKTI010002442.1:28987-67027 GCA_018397915.1 Birgus latro
GAGAGAGAGAGAGAGAGAGAGAGAGAGAGAGAGAGAGAGAGAGAGAGAGAGAAGATGTGGTAAGACCCTTGAGCCCCTCCAGGACAAATTTTGAGGTTCTCTTCTACCACTACCACCATCATCACTGAGTGCACCCTCATTACCTGTTCTAAGCAGAGTTTTAATAACATGAACTCTAAATAGTACTTAAATGCCAGAGTTTCTCTCAGACATCAAAAAGTAGTCCAGTGGTCGCATTACTGCTCCAAATATAGGCCAAAAACACATCACGCAAATCCTTAAAAATTTATTGGAAGATGGTACGTCCCCGTCCCACACTACCACAGGCTTCAACAGCATTAGTACGGTATAGGAAGGATGTTGCCCAGAGAATTGTTCTTCTTAGGATCAGCCTTACAGTGTACAACAAAGAGATCAGCTCAGGCATTGTAAATAAACACTGGCTTCTTAAATTTGCTGCTTTTATTTTCCAAAAATTACACTTAATGCTTGCCAATTTCACTTCACTGTTTTCACAAGTACCGGAGCTATACAATCTTCACTGACTGCACCAGGGCCGGATAAACCCTGCTATGGCCTGGTAGGCAACGCAGATGCCTGGCTTGCAACATATAGATCTCTTTTCTCTGTTGTTTCCAGTGAAATTTTGGTATGACCTATAATGGCCTTTTTTGATGGCCTAATGGGTGACGGCCCTTATTTGAACGCCTGTGACAGGCCATGGCCAGGTATTGGCCATTATGCCTATACCTGGTAATCCGGCCCTGGACTGCACTGACGCTGAACTATGCTCAAACTGAATTGAAACGAAACTGACTCCCTAGGCTCTTCCACCTCCTTATGTACACTCGACGCTCCTGGTTTACTCTAACACCTACAGTTACCAAATCAGAGATATCCAAAGATACACAAAGGTACACAAACCACAGTAACATTTCACTGTTTGCCATCAATACTTCACTATTTTCACAAGTACCAAAAATATACAAACTGCACTGCACTGACACTGAACCACACTCAAACTGAACTGAAACTGACTGAACTGCTCTGGTCTCTTCCCCATCCTTCTATAAGCTTCCTATATTCTAGAGTGTTCTACATTCTAGGAGAAGCAACAAATGACAACTCAGAAATATACAAAACATGCCAGAGTTTTCTTACACTGCATAACACTAAATTATTTATCATACCAACTGAGATAAAGTTACATAATTTTACAGTCACATCAATAAAAGCATTATAGAGAAAAAGAGCACAAAAAAATAATGTACAACTTATAAAACAACTACGCTCACAATAGCAGGTTAATTGCAACCCTGACACATAACTGAAAACTACGGGAAACACTGAGAACCTTCTAGTACTTTTTGTCTAACAAATCACACTTCTCAGCACTACCTCCTCCCTAGTCCTTTGTCGTCCCGACAAAACTACACAATTTATACAAATATAATCCTTAATCCTAATGAAACATCTAATTATACACAAAACAATCCTTAACCTTATCAGGTCTTCATTCCTGCTTCCGACAATGTCCTTGTTCCTCCACACAGTTCACTCCTCCTGGAATGTCTTGGCTCCCCTCCTGATTCACTTCCTCCCTTGGGAAACGGTCACCATCCTCTTGCACTTCAGCTCCTTGGTCCTCCTCATCGTCCTTGGCTGTGGATGAGCACGATTCCTCGGAGACATCCCAGCTGTACTGTTCTGGCCCATGATACTGTCACAGACGATTCACATGTACCACTTTTGGGCGAGACATCCTGCCTTCCTGAATCCAGTATGCTTTGTCTGATAGGCGGTCCAACACAGTGTAAGAACATCCCATGGGCTATGCAGCTTCAGTGACTGTCCCTTCTTTCGCTGAGGATTGTATAACCAAATTTTGTCACCATCCTTGATGTTCACCTCTCTTGCCTTGGCATCATACTTACACTTCATCTCCTCTCCTGAAAACTTTATAGCCTCTCGCACTTGATGATGTACCTCAGCCAGCATTTCCCGAAGATGCTTCGCATAGCTGGAAGTGTTTGTAGGCAGCTCTTCACCAGGAGGTCCTCCCATTAACAAGTCAATGGGTAAACGCAACTCGTGGCCCATCATCAGTTTTGTAGGGGTGTAGCCAGTAGACTCATGGGATGCAGACCAATATGCCATCGGCCACGCAGGTGATTTCTGGTCCCATTCCGTTTGTCCCTTTATGCAGTACTTGGTCAGTTCTTGTTCCAGGGTCCAGTTGAATTTCTCCACCATCCCATCTGACTGTGGCCTTAGTGGGGTCGTCCTGGACTTCTTGATCCCCAGTAACTTGCAGCACTTATGGAACACAGCAGACTCGAAGTTTCTACCCTGGTCTGAATGTAGCTCTTGTGGCATCCCAAAACAAAAGAAAAACTGGTCAGCCAACACCTGAGCAACAGTCACAGTCTCTTGATCGGGGATGGCATAGGCTTCTGGCCACTTTGTGAAGCAGTCCATGGCAACACATATATACTGATTTCCTCTTTCAGTGAGTTGCAGAGGTCCAGCAATATCCACCGCGGCTCTTTCCATTGGTGCACCCATTTGATTACAGCTGGAGAGGGGTGTAACCACGTTTCTTGGGTTCCTTCTTGGCTCAGCATACATCACAGGCCCAACACAACTCTTCAACATCCTTATGCATGTCCAGTCCAGTAGAACCTCTGTCGCAGCTGACTCAAAGTTTTTTTCACCCCAAGGTGCTCACTAGTAATCTGGTTATGAGACTCATCCAAGATCCCAGACCTCATTTTCTTCAGAACCACCAGATTCCAATACTTGCTTAGGCCATCAGGTGTCTCCCACTGACGCTCCATTAGTCAATGAAGAAGGTCCCACTGACTCCTGTAACTCTTAGTCACAGGGCTGAATCTGGAAAACTCTTCCCAAGGTGGTAGCACTGTTCCCCGCTGGAGCCACTCTAGCACCTGTTGTAAATCTGCATCCTACATTTGCATTCTCTTTAGGTCTTCTTCATCTGACGCTAACCCTGTCACTACAGTATGGTGACATTTCTTGCTAAGATTCCCATTCCTGCTACACTGCTTGCCATCTGTTTTTTCATCTTCTCGCACACTATCAATTGCAATTCTCTTGCATTTTCTCAGTGGTGGGGCTTCTTGGGAAAAACTGGCTGGTTCAAGCCTCCTGTCACCGGCCTTTACTAATTTACCCTCATCCTATCAGACGTAACGTACCGGAGTCGGGGAGGCAGGAAGTTTTGCGAAAGGTGGTATAGATGAAACGTCTTTGGCAGTACCATGGGCCAGGACAGTACAGCTGGGACGTCTCCAAGGAATCATGCTCTCCCGCAGCCGAGGATGTTGAGGACCAGTGAGCTGATGTACAGGAGGATGGTGACAGTTTCCCAAGAGAAGAGGTGCATCAGCAAGAGGATCATGACATTTCAGGAGGAGTGGACTGTGTGGAGGAGCAGGGACGTCGTCGGAAGTGGCACAGGAGAAAACCTGATAAGTTGAAGGATTATTTTGTATATAGTTAGATGCTGCATTAGAATTAAGGTTTATGTTTGCGTACATTGGGTAGTTCTGTTGGGACGACAAAGGAATGGGGGGGGGGGGGCAGTGTTGAGTGGGATTCGCCAGTTAGGTAGTGCTAGGGTATTCCTGACGTTTCCCGATGTTTCTCGTACCATAGTACCGTTACGAGTCAGAGTTGTCAGTTAGCCTGCTGTTTGTGAACATGGTTATTTTGTAAGTTGTACATTAATTTTTGTGCTCTTTTTCTCTATAATATTTAATTCATGCGATTCTTAAATTATGTAATTTAATTTGTTTCTTTGCTAAATAATTTAGTGTTATGCAGTGTAAGAAAACTCTGGCATGTTTTGGATATCTCTGAGTTGTCATCTGTTGCTTCTCCTAGAAAGTAGAACACTAAAGAATATAGGAAGCTTATAGAAGGATGGGGAAGAGACCAGAGCAGTTCAGTCAGTTTCAGCTCAGTTTGAGTGTAGTTCAGTGCCAGTGCAATGCAGTGTGTATTTTTTCGGTACTTGTGAAAGTGAAGTATTGATTGCAAACAGTGAAATGTTATTGCGGTTTGTGTATCTTTGGTGCTTGTGAAAACAGTGAAGCTGGAAAGCATTAAGTGTAATTATCTGGAAAATAAAAAGAGTGAACTTAAGAAGCCAGTGTTTATTTACGACACCTGAGCTGATCCTGTGTACTGTTCACCGAATGGCTGGCTCTAGGAAGAACAACTCACTGGGCAACATCCATCCTATACTGAACTACTGCTGTTGGAGGCAGGGAGCCTGTGGCAGTGTGGGACGGGGACGTAACAATACTGTATTGTCAGGTGAAGACGAAAGGGAATTGCAAGACTTGGTAAATGAGTTTGGGAGAGTGTGAAATGGAATCTAATGATAAATGTAGGGAAAAGTTAAATCACGGTCTTCGAGAAGAATAAACTTCACTGAATGCATAGTGAGGCTGGATGGTGAGGAAATGGAAAATGTGAGTGCATTTAAGTACTTGGGTGGTGTGATGAGTAAGGATGAAAGTTTAAAAGATAAGTGCTTGAAAGGGCACAGCGGGGAAGAAAGGTTGCTTGTTCTCTGAAAGCAGTGATAAGAAATAGGGAAATGACCATTAAAGTAAAAAAGTTGATGCATGATATTATTGTGATACCTTGTTGGAAGTACACAAGAGTGAGAGCAGGGAAAATGAGTTATCTGAGAGGAGCATGTGGAGTTACATGTACTGAGAAGCGGGATTTGCTAGTTAGGTAGTGCTTGAGTATTCTCGACAATTCTCGAATTTTTCTGCTACGTGTCAGAGTTGCCAGTTACCCTGCTATTTATGAACGGAGGTATTTTGTAAGTTGTACATAAATTTTTGTGCTCTTTTCCTATATAATGTTTTATTTATGTAACTGTTCATTAAATCATGTAATTTTATCTCAGTTTGTATGCCAAAGCATTTAAGTGTTCTGTAAAGTAAGAAAACTCTGGATCTTTTGGGATCTCCGAGTGGGCAACTGTTGCTTTCCTGAGAATGTAGTAGTAGATAATTCTAGTACACAGGAGGCTTGTAATGATGGGGAAGGGTCTAGAGGAGCTCTCAGTTCAGTCTGAGTATAGCTCAGTATCAGTTCAGAGTCAGTGCGGTATCAGGAGTGTGGGATCTTTAGAAAGGTGCTGCAGCGAGTCTAACCTATGGCATGAAGAGAGTGTAGAGATGAAAAGCCAGGCTAGGCGAGACGAAGTGTCATTGGATGCAATTATGAAGCATTTACAGGCACAGAACCAAGGACAGAATGAACTCAAAGAACAATTACAGGCACAGAACAAATGACAGAAAGAACTCAAAGAGCAATTATAGGCACAGAACGAAAGACAGAAAGAACTAAAAACAATTACAGGCACAGCATGAAGGACAGAAAATACTCAAAGAACAACTACAAGCACAAAGTGAACTATAAGCACAAAGTGAAGAACAGAAAGAGAGGTATGAACGGCTTAAGAGGCAGTACAGGAACACAGAGGGAGTTACAACTGAAGATGCAAGGACGGCTAGATGCTTTCATAAGGGAAGTGAAGGAAGAACAAAAGCAGCTGAAGAAGGAAGTATACGCTGAGCTACAGCAGCAGAAGTATGAGGTAATCAGTAATGTGATGAAATGCAGACAGCATGTAGATAACCACCTGAACATTAGTTAGGGTTTAGTGACGGAGTGCAGAGTGCAGACAGCATGTAGGCAACCAATAGAAAATTAGTGAAGGAATAGTGATGGAATGCAGACAGCATGTAGGTGACCAGCTGAAGCATGTCGTCGACCATGTGAAGATAATCTGTGATAGAACTGAGGCCACAGAGAAATATTGCACTGCTGAGCCTCAGGTTTGTGTACAGGGAGCATATGAAAAAAATAATGTGCCTGGTGGATCTTGACGAACCCCAAGCATCTAAAGGTAGAATTACAGGGTTAAATAGACTGAATGCAGAAGTGTTAGTCCTGAACTTAATAATGAAGATGCCCCAGTTTTCACGCCCCAAATCAGTGAAGAGCATGGATATAATGGGGGTCTAGTTCAAAAGAAACCTCAGGAATTTTATGGTAGAGTATCTTGGGAAGCTCACTGTGCGCAGTTTTAGTTCCTTGCTGATCAGAATGGTTGGGATGATAGGTAGAGGGCAGTGCAGCTTGCTGCTAGCCTCAAAGGTGCTGCAATAGAAATTCTGGTCCAGATATCGGTACAGGAGAGGAAGTTATCAGTCCTTAGTAGAAGTATTGGAGTGCAGATGTGGGACCATGTACCAGACTGAGGTTTGCAGAGTAAGATTCTAGAACCGTGTATAGGCTCGAGGCAAATCCCTACCGCAGCTTGCTCATAACCTGGAGAGTATGGCATAAAAGGCATACCCTGGAGCAGCACCTACCCTGTTGGATATTCTTCTGAGGGACAAGTTCATCGATGCTCTTAACAGTGCAGAGTTGAAACTGCAAGTGACGCAGGCACAACACAGAAGCATACAAGAAACACTAGCCAGGGCTCTAGAATTTGAGTCTTATGTCAGGTCCAGTACGTCCACTTTTCAGGCAGGTCGTAGTGCAGGATTCAGGGCAACAAAGGGGCAGGTACATGAAGTGAAAAATTTGAAGGAAGTTGCTGGTACTGTGAAAGGCCAAGACATAAGAAAGAGGACTGCTACAAGTGGAAGAGGGAACAGAAGAAGATCAGAGGAAGTTGCTGTTATTGTGAGAAGCCAGGACATCGGAAAGTGGACAGCAACAAGTGGAAGAGAGAACAGAAGATCAGAGGAGGTTGCTGGTTCAACGAGAGGTCAGGACACAAGAAGGTCGAGTGTTACAAATGGAAGAAGGAGCAAGAATGGAATGGTGCAAAGAAACCCACGATTGCAACAAACAGTTGTTGGACATGTGATGGGGAAGGCGGTGGCAGAATCGGTAGAGTCTAGGGGGCCTGCAGTCCTAATGGGTCCAGATTTGAATCCCGGCTGGGGCAGGGAATGGTTTAAGGATTTGAATTTCATAAAAAGCAGATTTTTCTGATCTACCAGATGACCCGACGACATGTCATAAAAGTACCCCCACTAATACCAGTACACCAGTCCTGGATAAGACAGCCCTAGCATGTATTCAATACGGATGGTGGGTGTTAGCGCCGGAGTGGTGACATGTGGAGATGTAGAAGGACTACTGAGCCCCAAAGAGGACCACGGGGACTTGGGAATAGGCCCTGAAGCCTTTGCCCAGAGTCGGATACACACACACACACACACACACACACACACACACACACACACACAAAAGAACTTCCTCAATGTCCAAATGAGAATGATGAGGGTAAATTAGTTTAGGTTGGTGATAAGAGGCCTGAACCAACCAGTTTTTTCCCCAAAAGCCACACCACTGAGGAAATGCAAGAGAACCTTGATTGATGGTGTGCCAGAAAATGGAAGAACAGACGGCAAACAGTGTAGTAGGAATGGAATCTTAGCAAGAAATGCCGCTGTACTGCAGTGACAGGGTTAGCATCAGATGAAGAAGACCTGAAGAGGATGCAGATTTACAACCAGTGCTAGAGTGGCTGCAGCGGAGTACAGTGTGACCATCATGGGAAGAGGTTTCCAGGTTCAGCCCTGCTGCCAGGAGCTGCTGGAGTCAGTGGGACCTTCATCGTTTGAACTACAGACCACTGCAGCGTCAGTGGGAGACACCCAGTGGCCTCAGCAAGTATTGGCAACTGGTGGTTCCGAAGAAAATGAGGTCCGAGATCTTGGATGAATCCCATAACCCGATCACTAGTAGGCACCTGAGTGTAAGTCTGCTGTGACAAAGGTTCTGCTGGACTGGCATGCATAAGGATGTTGAAGAGTTGTTTCGGGCCTGTGATGTATGCTATGCCAAGCAGGAACTCAAGAAACGTGGTTGTGCCCCTCTCCAGTTGTACCAAATGGGTGCACCGATGGATAGAGTCATGGTGGACATTGCTGGACCTCTGCCACTCACTGAAAGAGGAAACCGGTATGTATGTGTCACATGGACTACTTCACAAAGTGGCAAGAAGCCTATGCTATTCCTAATCAAGAGGCCCCGACCATTGCTCCGGTGTTGGTTGACCGGTTTTTCTGTTGTTTTGGGATGCCTCAAGAGCTACATTCAGACCAACTTCGAGTCTGCTGTGTTCTGTGAGTGCTGCAAGTTTCTAGGAATCAAGGAGACCAAGACGACCCAACTAAGACCACAGTCAGATGGGATGGTGGAGAAATTCAACTGGATCCGGGAACAAGAACTGACCAAGTACTGCACAGAAGGACAAATGGAATGGGACCAGAAATTACCTGCATTGCTGATGGCATATCGGTCTGCATCCCAGGAGTCTACCGGCTACATCCCCGCCAAATTGATGCTGGGCCACGAGTTACGTTTACTCATTGACTTGTTAATGGGAAGACCACCTGATGGAGCTGCCTCCAGACACATCCAGCTATGTGAAGCATCTTCAGGAAAGGCTGGCTGAGGTACATCATCAAGTGCAAGGAGCCCTTAAGTTTTCATGTGATGTGATGAAGTGCAAGTATGATGCCAAGGCAAGTGAGGTGAGCTTTAAGGATGGTGACAAAGTTTGGTTATACAATCCTCAGTGGAAGCAGGGACAGTCACCAAAGCTGCACAGCCCATGGGACAGGCCTTACACTGTGTCGGACTACCTATTAGATGTAACGTATCGGATTTGCTGAGGCAGGAAGTCTCACCCAAAGGTGGTAAACGTGAATCATTTGTGGGCCAGGACAGTACGGCTGGGACATCTCCAATGAATCGTGCTCACTCCCAGCTGAGGATGTTGAGGAGGATCAAGCAGCTGAAGTACAAGAGGATGGAGACAGTTTCCCAAGAGAAGAAGTGAATCAGGAAGAGGACCAAGACATCCCGGGAGGAGTGGACTGTGTGGAGGAGCAGGGACGTCATTGGAAGCAACATAGTGGAAGACCTGATAAGTTGAAGAATTATGTTGTGTATACTTAAATGTATTGTTTGGATTAAGGGTTATGTTTGTATACACTGTGTAGTTTTGTTGGGATAACAAAGGACTAAGGAATGGGTAGTGTTGAGAAGCAGGATTTGCTAGTTAGGTAGTGCTTGAGTATTCCCGATAATTCTCGAATTTTTCTACTACGTGTCAGAGTTGCCAGTTAGCCTGCTATTTATGAGCGGAGGTATTTTGCACGTTGTACTTTACTTTTTGTGCTCTTTTTGTATATAATGTTTTATGTATGTGATTGTTAAATCATGTAATTTTATCTCAGTTTGTATGCTAAATCATTTACAGTGTTATTGAAATACAAGCAGAGACAGAAAACATCAGTGAGGTGGACCACGCAAGCCCCCCCACCAGAGCAGAGACAGAAAACGTCAATGAGGCAGATGACACCAGCTCCCCATCCGAGGAGGAACCAACGGGGAGGCAGGTAAGGCAGGGAGTGTTTCCGGTCGTGACCGGCTTACCTGTACAATTACCATATGTCCCTCTCACTCCCAACCAACGCTGGACCAGGTATGCAGGGAAAGTTACCTAGGTTCCAGCCAGAGCAACCATCGTGAGGTAAGGGGCGGGATTGTCCTCATGATCCCGAGTAGCGCCGCTGCACGGGGCACCGTCCGTGCCGGGCTAGAGGAAGAACTGGCCATTGTCTACTCCTCTGCTACCATCCCCTGCAGGTTCGCGACACAGGCCATCGTCCGTGTCGGACTAGAGGAGGAGCAGGCCACCGTCCGCTTCTCTCCTGCAGTATCCCCCGGGGGCAGCACCACGACACCGGCCACTGTCCATGGCGGGTCTGAGATAGGGCAGACCATCGACTTCCCCTGAGCTGCCACCTCCTGTAGGACTTGACACAGGCCACCGTCTGTATCGGGTTCGAGGTTGAGCTGGTCACCATCCGCTCCTCACCTACAGGAGGTTCACTCCCCTTTTCAAGGAGCAGGGTAAAGCAGACCACTGCCCTCTCTTTTCCTGTAGTCCTATGGGACAGGGGAACCGCCGTGTTGGCATCTGTCCGCACGGGGAAGGTAGAGCAGACCACCGTCTGTTCCTCACCCTCTGTCTCTAGGATGTTTCCTGAAGGGGATGTCCCTTGCCCGGCCCACCACCCCTCCTGTGGCCGAGTGGGATATTCTCTCTCTCTCCCGACAGAAGTGAGCCCATGGAGGACCTGCTAGTGGAGGAGTGTTGGCGAGGCCCTCTCAGTAGTCCCGGAGTCCTTGCCCTACAATCAGCCTCCTGAGGGCGTCCCCACCTGGTGGAACATCGACAGAGAGGTCGCTGCAGCCCTGCCCTGACGGCAACTCCCACTGCCAGAGGTTGCCGCAGCCCTACCCTGACGGCGACTCCCACCACCGGAGGTTGCTGCAGTCCCATCCCGACAGCGACCCCAGGCATGAGGGACCACAGCCCCCAGACACCCCAGGGCGTGCCGAGGGCCCCAGGACGAGGCCTACCACTGGAGGATGCCACAGTCCTACCCCGATGGCGACCCTAGGCGTGAGGGACCACAGCCTCCAATCACCCCAGGGCATGCCAAGGACCCAGGGCGAGGCCTACCAGATCCAAGGGCCTGGGCCTACATTCCCAGAAGTGGGCGCCATCAGGCTTGCCTACTCTTCCTCCTCGGCCCTAGCCCAGAGGCCCAGACTCCATGTCGGGGCCCGAGGGGAGGCGGGCCTCCTACTACACTGCCTATCGATACAACTCGGGACACCTGGTCCACGACGAAAGTCCCATACCTTCTACGGGAGGAACAGTGAAAAGTGATTTATTTCCTACTGGACCTGTTAGTGTGAATCACCCAAGAGATCTTAGTGTCTAACCCATACCAGTGTATAAGTGCCATGTCTTATAATGTGAATTCAATGCCCAAGTTATAGTATAAGTGGCCCATGTTATATTACAACTTCAGTGTCAGAATCTTACCGTAAGTATCTGTGCTTATATCATAACTGCGATGTACATTTTCAAGTCCTGTTGTAAGTGGTCTGTGCTTTAACACTCCAGTGCCCATGTATATCTGTTTTGCACCATCTGTCTTGTGTATTTGTTTAATATCATATCTCGCTCTGGAGTTGTGAATTTGGTTAATATATGTTTGTCAGTTTGGTCTCAGCCGAGTTTTTATGCCCTGTTTTATCAGTTGTATGCATTGACCCGGTCTTGCCAAGAACCTTAGTATGAGCATACGTATTCGAGGAGCAAGTTGACCCTCGAAAACGTAGCATAACAGTTATGTAATGTAAGAAAACTGGATATTTTGGATGTCTCCGAGTTGGCAACTGTTGCTTTCCCGAGAATGTAGTAGATAATTCTAGTGTACAGGAAGAATGGGGAAGGGACTAGAATAGCTCTCAGTTCAGTCTGAGTTAGTTCATCGACAGTGCAGTTACTGAAGAATGTTTAGTTCTGGTACTTGTGAAAACAGTGATGTTGGCAAGCTTTAAGTGTAATTCTTTGGAAAATACTGACAGCGAACTTATGAAGCCTGTGCTTGTATACAACGCCTGAGCTGATCTTGTGTGTTGTTCACCGAAAGGCTGACCATAGGAAGAACAGCTCACTAGGCAACGTCCTTCCTATACTGAGCTACTGCTATTGGTGCCTGTGGCAGTGTGGGACAGGGACGTAACACATGGAAAGACACTGACAAATGAGGAAGTTAAGGAGTGTTGTGGTGTGGATGCAACAGAAAGCGTTAGGAGAAATACACTTAGGTGGTTTAACCATGTGGAGAGGAGGGAGGGAGAGGCTAAAGAGGAGAGTGTATGTGGAGGGAGGGGAGAGGGAGAGGGAGACAGAGAGGTGCACGAGCAAGGAGTGTGTAAGCTGGGGGTGGGGGCAGCGAAATGGCAGAAGACAGGGCGACATGGAGGCGATTTGTCTGTGGCCACCCCATACGGGATTAAGGCGTATGGCTATAGATAGATAAATAAATGAAAAACAGTTTTTCGGCCGGCTTCCAGATAAGTTGGTGTGTATGAAACTACAAAGTGAAGGGGGAGAACAAGGAGCTTCTTTTCGAAGTTCTTCTCTGCTAGCCTTCCTCGGAGTGACCGACTGAGCAGGACGCAGAGTAAGTCACTACCTGTCATCAGCACAGTCGAACTCAAATCAACACTGAGGGAATTCGAAGGAGGTGCTGCTTGTGGTATCTTGTTGTGGAGTGATATAGTGGTACTAAACAAGCAAGAAGAGAAAACACACCATAATAAGGCATGGCAAAGGAGAGTGAACGCCTTGGAGATGGTGGCGCAGCCGGCTACCCAGCTGGTTGGAGTGCCCGTGGATGACGAGTCTATGCTGGAGGTCGGACCTACCCAAGGCAAGCGTGGACGACAGCCACTCCAGGAAGAAGAGGAGGATGGTGGACAGGACGACACATCCCACTCAGGGAAGTACTTTAAGCCCACACAATCTACTGACATCACAGGTGAGCGCTTAATCACTTTCCTGGTCCGCACTTTAGATGGCAGTGCAGCTTTTACCAACCCCAGAGCTCTGTCTAAGGCCATCAGTGCTCGCTCTTGGAGCAAATATAGTGTGGAGGGTGAGCTTCGGGTATTGGGACGAGGGGCAGCCTTTCGCTTCTGCATAGCAGAGGCGAATTTAACCAAGCTACCTGCCCCTCCTGAGTCCCTAACTTCCCTCGGAGAATGGAAGGTCAAGTGCTGGAGGGCCACCTCCCCCACAGATAGTGCTTATTCATTTGGGAAAATCAGCCTGGTGTCACTTGACCTATCCACCGATGACATCCTTTCACAGCTTCGCTGTCTGGGGTCAGGGGGCCACCTTGTAGAGGTTTCACGCCTCACTTCCGATCTGGACAGGACGGCACACAGGTTCCGTCTCGAGTTATTCGCCTCAAGTTCGAGGGTCCCATGCCAGAGAAAGTCATACTGGGATATTCTTGCTACATGGTGGGTACTTACACCTTTCCGCTGCTACGATGCTTCACTTGCCACCAGTTTGGACACGGATCCCTTTCCTGTCGGAACAAGGTCCGATGTGCACGATGCAGCCGCTTTCACCCCTATCGCTCTAGCACTGGGGAGCCTTGTAAAGAGGACCCTTATTGTTTTTTCTGTGGCGACGCTCACACAGTCACATCAAGATCATGCCCAGTTTATCAGAAAGCTCTTACCATCCATGTAGAAGCCCGAAACAACCCATCTTCTCTCCAGTCTGTGAACACCAAGCTGCGCTCCCTCAGCCCGGCACTGCGTACTGCCACACCCCCTCGCCTCGCTCAGTTAGCACCATCTGTCTCCTCTCACGCAGCCAGCTGACCTGTGCAGCAGGGCCTCGGTTTTGCTGCAGTCACCTCCAACCGTTTCTCTGCCCTACAGGATCTGCAACCATCAGAGGCGGACATCATTGACAGGGAATCTGATACGGGCACACACATTTCCCCACCCCCTGAGATAGTGACATCTGCCCAGAGACCGACATACTCAGCGGTCGTCCACTCGCCTCCGAGGTTGAGGCGCCCTCGTGTGTCTGAACGACCTCGCTCCCCCCCACATCTCCCAGAGGACAGGACATCAATGGAAGAGATCTCGCTGGCTCCAATCCCCTCTCTAGGTCAGGAACGGACCCCTCATCGTGCTCAAGCAATCCGCATCCTGCCAGACAGGCCCCAGCGACCCCCTTCACCGCTGCCTTCCCTTGGTACCCAGCCACGATCTCTCCCTGCTGTGGATCTTGCTGCCTTTCTCCGGATTGTCATCGATGCCATATCAGCCTACCTTCAGGGCATGACACCCAAGGACATTTGTGAGCAAATTATGCCCAGGTTACTCTCCCTTGTATTATCTTCATAGACTCCACCCCAAAGTATTTTTCCATGGTGGTATGGAATGCTCGTTCTATATTGAACAAAACCCATGAATTTAAGATGCTTATGAACGAACTTCCGTCGATTATTGGGGTAAGTGAAACATGGTTACAACCACATATTCGTTTTAATCTTAGAGGATATACAGTCGTTAGACAGGATAGGCCAGCACAGCAGGGGGGTGGGTTGGCCTTACTGGTCAGGGACGGTATTCATCACAGGCCTTTCCCACTCACCGCTTATACCAATGGGGCTCTGGAGACCTTAGGTGCACAGATAGAGTTGCAGGGACGTCGAGTTTCCTTATTGCTTTTATACAACCCCTGTCGAAATATCACCATTGCTGAATTTACGCATTACTTCGACCAGCTCCCTTCACCGGCATTGGTCTTTGGTGACTTTAATGCCCGTCACTCCTTGTGGGAACCCGTTCTCCCTAGCAGCTCTGTAAGCGCCACCGGTTCTTCCCTGTTTTCGTATCTATTACAAACAGACAGATACGTCCTTCTATCCCCAGTGGGCCTCAAAACTCGTTATGATCCACACACAGGAGCAGGCTCAGTTTTAGACCTATGTATAGGGGATACCTACTTTCATGGGGTGGAATTTACTGAGGGACCCTTTATGGGTAGCGATCATCTCCAGCTAATAATCCGCATCCCTGATAGATCGGTCTCCGACTTGGCTCCCGTGAGCCCGCGTTGGCGTCTGTCCGATGGTGGATGGACAAAATTTTCCAAGGTTTTGATGGACTCTCCTCCAGTGATTCACCTCCCCGTAAATCTAGCCGCGGGTGCTTTTTTGGATTGGTTGATGGCGGCAGGCAAGGAAGCATTTTCACTGATCACTTCCCGTCGGGCGCCGCGGCGTGGGGTCCCTTGGTGGACCGAGGAGTGTCACAGGGTGGTGTTAGCAAAGCGCCAGGCTTGGCGCGCGTGGCAGGTCTGCTTATCTGAGGCCAACAGACGGGCAAATGCGGAGTGCACCCGTACAGTCATGGCTGCAAAAAGGAAGGCCTGGGCGACTTTTGTGGCATCTCTGTCATTCTCCATTTCCTCCACTCGCGCCTGGCGTTTTTTGCGGTCCATGAAGGGTAAATTAACCACTTACACATATCCCCTAACCCAAGATGGAGTGGATCTGCTAACTACCGCAGATGCAGCTAATGCATTTGCCCGCCATTACAGCATGTCCCTTGGTACCCCAGCTCCCCTCCCTGACTTGCCCCGTGTCATGTGCGTGGTTGAGGTGGCTGAAACGAAGCCCCCCCCGACGGACTTGTCGTCCCCTATCACTCCTCATGAGTTGACAATTGCCATGCGTGCTCTGCCCCCCCGCAAAGCTGCTGGGCCGGATACTATTCCATATGAATTCCTGACCCATTTACCTCCTGTGGCACATGATCTCTTGCAGTTGATCAACGATAGCTGGCGGTTGGGCGTCTTTCCCACGACATGGAAGCATGCCTCCATTCTTCCCTTTCCAAAGCCGGGGAAAAATCCCACCCTGCTTAGTAGCTACAGGCCTATAGCCCTTCTTCCGTGTCTTGGGAAACTCATGGAGCGAGTGGTAAGTAACCGGTTACATTGGTGGGCAGAGAGTAAGGGTCTTCTCATGGAGGAGCAGTGTGGTTTCCGGCCAGGACGAGGCACTCTGGATGTTCTTCATCAACTTGAACATTCCATCCAAGTCACATATAGAAATAAGGAAATCATGTTGTCCCTTTTTATAGACCTGGCTGGGGCCTTCGACTCTGCTTCCCATGAGGGGATCCTCTATAATTTATCAAGAGTGGGGATAGTTGGCACGCCTCTGACTTGGATTCGTAGTTTCCTGTCTGGTAGAACTTTCTCAGTTTCTCTTGGGGGGTTAACCTCTTCTTCCTTCCCAGTTCGTAAGGGGGTACCTCAGGGGTCGGTTTTGAGTCCCTTCCTCTTTAACATGATGTTGTCTACACTACCCCGTCCTCCAGGCACTTCTCTTCTAGTATATGCAGATGACCTAACCCTCCTTAGCTCAGCACCCATTCTGCAGGAGGCACAGGATAGTTTGCAGACTGGGGATTCAGGGTTAATGTAGACAAATGTGTTCTAATGTTTTATACCCTTAAACACGCATTACCCTCTCTGCCCACTATTTATGTTCATGATACCTCTGTACCTCTTCGGCGTCGCCACACTTTCCCGGGACTCCGACTTGGTGAAACGCCTTTCCCTCATGAAATGCTTAACAGGCTTCCAATGGGGTGCCTCCCGGGAAGTCCTATTGAAGTTTTACCAAGTATATATCCGAAGCAAACTGGATTATGGCTGTACCATATATGGATCTGCTTCCCCCTCCCTTTTAAGTAAGCTTGATATAATTCAAAATTCTGCCCTCCGGACAGCACTTGGAGCATTCTGCTTCTCTCCGGCTGCTACTATGCATGCAGAGGCAAATGTGTTACCTCTGGAGCGATGGCGAGTGTTCCAAGATTGCTTATTCCTAAATAGAAGTCTCTCTTTTTCCCCTTCCCATCCCTTGGTTATACTTTATGCCCATTCCAGAATCTCCTATGATAATCCATCCTGGCCTCTACGTTCACGTGTTCCATTCCTTGTCCGAGCTTTGCAATCCTATAGCCGATTGTCCCTGCCTTTACCTCATCCTATCCCTATATCCACTGTCTCCCCAGTCCCCCCTTGGTTCCCACTACCCTCCTTTTTTCATTTACACCTTCACGCCCCATTTACTAAGTCCATTGACTCTCCCAATGCCTTACCCCTCTTTGGTGAATTACTGTCCCTCCGTTACACTAACTCTTTCCAGATTTTTACAGATGGCTCTCATGTCCCCTCCCCTCCTTCCACGACGGCGGCAATATCTGTCCCTTCTCTTTCCCTGCGTAGAATTTGGAAACTAGACGGGCTTCACCCTATCCTTGCCGCTGAGCTTTTTGCCATCCTGGGCGCCTTGGTGTTTGTCAGAGATTCACTCCACCCCCAGACAGTCGTCATTTTTTCTGATTCACAGTCTTCCCTAGCCCTATTGTGCTCCTGGCGCCCGTCCTCTCATCGCAAACGTATCTTCAACTGTCACTCTGTTCTTCTTTTTCTCCATGCTCGAGGCTTTACAATACATTTTCAGTGGGTCCCTTCTCACACTGGCATCCATGGAAACACCGTAGCCGATGCTGCGGCCACACTGGCACATGACACGACAGACATTGAACCCTATCCTCTTGACTTTTCCTCCTTTTCTAAACACGTCTTTCACACCATCTTCAACATATGGAATGCTGCCATCCCTGATTTGCTACACAACACATGCCTTTCTGCATATCGCACATCATCTGCCCCGCAACCCTGGGCTCGCTCTTCCAGCCGTGACCTGGACACCGCACTGGTCAGACTACGGCTTGGCCATACAGCCCTCAACGCACACCTGCACAGGATAGGCCTCTCCCCTACTCCCTCGTGCCCATGGTGTGCCAATGCAGATGAGACCATCCTCCACTTCATCTTTTGGTGCCCAAGGTTCTTCTTTGCTAGAACCTTCCTCCGTTCAGCCTTGATCGCCTGTGGTGTCCACGACTTCACGCTTCCTATCCTACTAGCTGGTGATGGCCTATCGGAGGACCAAAAGGCCAAGGTATTACGCCTCATGAAACAGTTTCTCCGTGTTACAGGTCAGATTCGTCGCCTGTAATCCCCACTGGTGAGATGAGCCTCCTCTGCTTTCTTCAAGAAACCATCCGATTAACAGGGGTCATCAGTGCATAATCATCCCTGCTAGGCCCAACTTCCCAGGGTGCCATTTCCGCCAGGGGAGGGTGTATAAGCTTCATCGCTTCACTACCCTTTAACCTAAGAAGAAGAAGAAGAACTACAGAGTGATAAAAATTATATTTTCCAATTAAAAGCGCCGATTCGGTAAATGACTGCCGATTCGGTAATTGTCACACCGACGGATGGGGTACCGTGGCACTTGGATGAGGTAACTAACAGGAAAGTTTAGGAGTTTGTGATCTGAGAGTTATTGTAGTAGTACCGTAGTCCACAAGAGTTAAGCTTGAGGTCCCAGCTCCAAGTAAGCTTGTGTAGATTTCAGGTTACAGTTTTTTTTTTTTTTTTTGAACAAATACTGTAGTTTGTTCTTGCAAGGGCCAATCGATTTAATCTAATTTAGGACAAACCTCTTGTAATGAAGGGTTACTGAATGCTGTAATTCCAGTTGGAAAGTTTCCTTAAAGCAGACAAATGTCTGTCAAAGGAGGTAGCTTAGGGAATTAAAATTTTGTAAGTCTACAGAGAAATGAAAATCTTATTTCTAGAACAGTACCATAGGCAACAGTTACAAAGTGGCCTCGGTAAATGATAAGCCTATATCATTTTCTAGAGATAACAGTAGATAGTATATACCAAGGTCACAAATTGGTCACCACCATACATTAGTTCAGTTTAAGCAGAGTCAGTAAGGACACCCCAAATTAGATCCCAAGAGGATATCAAACATTTAGGTAGCTAGTTTATGTTAGAATGTTAAGGTTACGACCCATGTGAATGTCCAGATTAATCTCATGGAAATGCTGGTAAAAATTTGGATTAACACCCAGCTCCCGTAAAAAATTTAAATTGCCTTTTCCTGACATTTATAGTCTTGTGTGATTTGTTTGAATCAGATACCAGTATCCAGTTGTGCTGGAAATACCTTTTTTTTTTTTTTTTTTTTTTGACCTTCCTCTCATCTGTTATGGAAGACCCATTGGAAATTGAGGTTTTGGAGCTGGTGAAAGGCTTGAAAACAATTGATTTATGGTAGAAATTTGTCAGAATTAAATGAATCACACAAAAAAGCACAGGAAAAAGAAAATTTGGCCACTTTGCCATGTTGGACAACCATGGATTATTATGGCTATACTTTTTTGGTAATTTTTGTTGTCAATCAGATTTTACCTTCCAGTCTGTCACAAATCAACCATTTCCAGTTATTCCCCCTTTCATTGATGATTCTAGGAGACTGGTGGGGAGTCGGGAGTTTTGGGTGGGGGAACACTGCTTCTTTTTATCTATTGCTAGACGCCATAATCCCGTAAGGGGTGGCCATTTGACTTTTGAGTTGCTTGTTTTATGGGGAGGGGCACTAACTCTCCGCCAACTCATTTGTTGACATGTAGGGAACATGTATGTGTTGGTTATGTGTCTACCACCCAACATTGTAAATGGTATAGGAAACCATTTGGCGTGTCACCGTGCAAAGCTCCCTGAAAATGAAAGTAAGGTAAAGTGACAGGAAAGATGGAAGAAACTAAAAGAGAAGAGGGGTGACACACTAAATGAATGATAAAGGTGAAAGAAGTTGGCACCACTACATAAAGTGAGTAGAGAATGGTCGCCACCACCTACCACGACACTGCCTAAATGGTTAAATTCAGAGAGAAATAATGGTAGAAGTAGATCAAATGACAAAAAACACCGGGAAAAACATTGTCATCCAAACTGGTTGGCTGTGCTCCCCAGATCCTCCAGTAATGCTGTACCGCTTTAAATCTAACTTTTAAAATGCAGAAATATATTACTGTACCGGCAGAAGTAGATTAAATCACCAGAAAAAAAAAAAAGGGAAAGAGTGCAGGCCTTACAAATTTGGTATTTAAATGGGTCTGTTATGGGTTGATTAGGATAGGTGAGGTAAGAAATTTTGGTCGGATAGGATTTCGAGGCTTCCAGCTTTAGGTTTAATGGCAATCCTAGGTGGTTAAGATCTTAGGGGGTCTAGGGGTGAAGCCCCTTAGTTAGGTTGTTAGATTAATTTGATGAGAATGTCAGTAAACACACTGCCATGGGTGTTCAGGCAACTTCCTGAAATACCTTAAAATAGGTAAAAGATTTTTGTTCTGTATGCATTTTGTAGTCAAAAGTTAACAAGAAACAATTAACTGTTTTGCATACTGTATAATAGTACTTTCTTAAGAACATGAATATATAGGAAGACAGGTGGAATTGCTGTGCCCGGTTGGTAAAGTTTTACCAAAAATTGTTATCCAAAAGATCCCCGGATAACAATAACCACCTTATCATTCAAACCTAACCTTCAAAATGAAGAAACCATGCCATCCTAAAGATCGTCCAGTATCCATAACACCACAAATTTTTGTCTTTTCTATATTAACAGTAGTTTATAGTTAAGACAGTCAAGTGTTCTTAGAAATGCTCCTTAATCTCTTAATGAGTCAGTAGCTGCCAGGGCCATGCACAGGATTTTTGAAAGGAGGGGGGTTGAAAAAAGAAACTGTTTTTTCATACCAGTAACATACATTATTCACTTTATTTCATTCATTCATTCATCATCTAATCCTGTGTTGCCCTATGGAGAGTGTAGAAGCCTGGGGCTAGTCAAGTTGGTCCTGAGATTTAAGATGAGAGTAACCGTCCCTGAGTGGTATTACAAGAGCAATAAACCCCAACCACTTCTTGGATGTAAACCTGCACAGGCTTAGTTTGATTAGAGTGCCGTAATTGCCCACTAAACTAAGTAATGCAATATGATAAACTTAGGTATTATAACTGACTAAAGTACTGAAAGGGTACAAACTCTGGGTAATTTACATACTGGACTCTTCAGAACCTTGGAAGTGAACGCATTGTGGATATCAATGGATAGAGCAGCTTGGAAGTTAGGTCACTTCAGAGAGGGTGAGTCTTTTTAACTTTTTTTATTTTTTTCTATCTTATAATGTTCTTAATACTTTAATAAACTTTTTTGTACTTTCATTTGAATTTTTAATTTTTTCAAAATGGGGATGGTTAAACCCCCAAACCCACCCTTTCCCTCCCCCCCATGTGCACGGGCTTGATAGCTGCATCATATTCTTGGAATGGAAAAATTTGAAAGGAATGAGAGTCTTTTTTTTTTATTGGAGATATGAGTGGAAAAGTAGGGAATGTGAAGATGGATGGAGTAGTTGGAGAGTGGGGTGTCCCTGCAGAAGTGGATGAGAATGGCAGTGCTCTAATAGACGTTTGTGCAGGGAGGGGGTTGGTGATGGCCAGTACCCTCTGTAGACACAAAATGACTCACAGGTATACCTGCCAAGTGATGAGAAAGGAGGGTGGTGAACTGAATGATTATGTGTGTGTGGATAATTGAATGAGAAGGTGCGTAATGGATGCAAGAGCATATAAAGGTTGGGAGTGTGGACTTTCTGACCGCCACTTGGTGGATGCTAACCCCTCCATGGCTGCTGACGTCAAATGACGTTTGGCCGATCAATGGCCGGTGGCGTCGTTTGAGCGCGGCCTTTAAAAAACGGCGAAAATTTTTGGGAAGTGAGTGAACATCCTGAATGTCTTCAAACTGACCTACACTTCACTCCCATACACCCCATCAAGCAGTTCAGAGCCTGCTGCTGTGATGAGTGGGTTTTCGATTTTTTCATTCCCAGCCATGCCTAAACAAGCACAACTACACCCGTTATCTCTACCCAGGCAGAAAATCTCATCTTTGTCCTCTTTTGCAAAACACACACAACCACCTGTTTGTGATTTTGAACTAATACAGACACAAACAAAAAAGACATGGTAATAAATGAAAAATACATTTTTGTCTTGGTATCTTCATCTATTTGCTCAAGTTTGTTGTAATGATTTGGATCATTCGATGCAGTGCTACTTGTAGAAAACTGTGAAAACTTTCAGAAAGTGAACGAACACCTGGGACATGAGACTGACCTTCAGTTCACCCTCTCATGTATCCTCTCTCAGACTCTTAGTTCACCACCTGCTGCTGTGAGGTGTGGGTGTATGATTTTTTCACTCATTGCCATGCCTAAAAACACATTGTTACACCCATTATCTTGACCCAGACAGAATATATAATCTTTTTCCTCCCTTACAAAACACACACAACCACCCAGTTTACAAGACAACAACATGTATTGCGAGTGTAACAAGGTAAAATGATAGAGAAAGGTGAATGTGTTATCATGGAAAAAATATGTTTTCCCTTGCCTGTAAACTTATTTATTTCTGCTTTGTCTCTGTATTCATAATAATTAGACTTATTCATTGTTTTGAAACTGCATTACGATTATAGTTTTAGCCATGTACGTCATGTAGGCCTGGAAGTTACAACTCGGCTTCCGTATTGGTAATCGGATCTGACCCTCCACTTTCATCTCCCGTGGGAGAGCCTAGCCTCGGGGGACATGCAGTTTTCTCATTTAGGACTGAAAATTCAACCCTTTCACTCCTTTTTCCAAGCATGGGCACAACAACAACGTAAAAAATAACTTGAAACTACCATAAACATATATCAAAAAGGTGAAAAAATATTCATAATATTTTTTTTTCAGCCGTTCCTAACATATTATGTGCTGAAATCATTCGATATCATCATATCTCATATATCCGCTTCATTTCAGCAACATTCACATTGTTTTTTTTTGGGGGGGGAAACAAGCAACACCTGCAAAGTTGCACCGAGGCATCACGTATCTGGAGCGGATATCGGTTGCCGATATTTCTGCAACTTTCGCCCTTCATTGCAAGCCACAGAATGGGTGTAGGGAGCTGGGATTTGCAATGTTAGGTGCATCTGAACTTTCTCTTCAGTATTACAAGAAAAAGAATCGATTTTCAAAACTTCAAAAAATGGCCCCTGCATCAGCCTGGGGTGCATGAAAAATTCCACTGCATCGGCCACGGAGGGGTTAAAGCAGTGGTTCTTAACCTTTTCACCACCATGCCCCCTCTAATAGTTGGTCCTTCCCTCCATGCCCCCCCCCTGCTCATCTTCAACCAAATTGATAAAATTCCATCCAAGATTTTAAGGAAAAACTGAAAAAATGGGTGTTTTTAGTCTTTCTATGGAGCGTGAATTCTGTGCAAACAACATACCCAGCATATTTAATGAAGTTACTCTCTTACTAATTTAATGAGATACTTGACTCTGTTTCTTAGCTACCAGATCTTGAATGCGTGGTCAAATGCCAGAGGGTGCACAACATAAGTTCCCTTCAGCATTCAGCCTGTTTCTGTACTTGGTCTTTACAGCAATGAGCATGGAAAATGCAGCTTCACAAAGATACGTGGATGCAAACGTTGTCAGAATCCGAAGAGCTTGATGTGAAATCAGAGGGTAAACAGGAAGGTACTTGACCCAGAACGTCTCAAGATCCAGTTCTTTGAAGTCTTCCTTAGCTGAGGAGTTGAACTTCAACTCAAGAAAATACTCTTGCACTTCATCCGAAACATCAGCTACCTCACATTGAAGTGGGTTCCTGATGAATTTCCAGGTTTCACGCTTCTCGTCTATATCTGGGAAGTATCTGATTAATTCTGCTTTCAAGTCTTTCAGATGAGTGATTATTATTTTTAATTGTTATTATTTTTAAACTCAGATTCAAGGTAAATGTGAATGAAAGCAGAATCCACGTTACTAAAACTGGCTGTATTTCCATCCTGAATTCATCTCCAGAGGTCGAGTTTGGCCTTGTATGCTCGAATGGTGTCGTGGTGCATAATGATGTTGATGTTTTCCCTTATAGTTTAAGGCTGAGTGTACTCAGCATTTCGAAGATGTCCACCAGGTAAGATAGAGATAGCAGAAAGCCTTCAGAGTGGACCTTGTCGTGGAGATCTGCTTTCTGCTCTGAATCTAGAAGTATTGCCACTTCTCGTAGTTCATAAAGCCGTCCAAGCATATTTTGTATTTCACAATCATCTTGATATTTGCCATGCTCATGTTAAGAGAAATACAAATATAATTAGAGAAATTCCTACTTTTCCCCCCCGGGCTCACCCCCCTCCCTCCTGGAGTTTACTCACGCCCCCCTAGGGGGGGCGCGCTCCCCAGGTTAAGAACCTCTGGGTTAAAGTAAAGGTTCATATGAAATGGAGGAGTAGGAAGAGGGAAAGACAGGAGGAAGCAGTTTATACAAGGAGGGTAGAAAGGTTGCAAGAGGATGGAAAAAAGGCAGAATATAAGAGAGAAGTGAAGGAGCTATTGAGTAAATATGATTTGGATCTGATGGGGATGTGAAAGTTGTGTCCAAAATTTTCACAAAAGAAATCTGTGCAGCATATGAGGTGGTGTGTGGGGTGAAGAGAAGATGAAAGGGGGTGCAATGAACAGCGTGGTAGAATGAAGAGGTGAGACAGGCTGTGGCACAAAAGAAAGGGAGCATATGGTGAGTGGATGAGAAACAGGGGTGTGCAGGAAGTTGAGAGACAGAAGAGAGAGTTATATGTAGAGAGGAAGAGAGAGATGAAAAGATTAGTAAGGAGAGAGTGGATGAGGAATTTGGAAGGAGTTTGAGTGTAAATTGGACGGAATGTAAGAAAATGTTCTGGAAAGAGGTAAAGAGAATTAGACAGTGATAAAGAAATAAGTTGGGGAGTGAAGGATAAAAATGGTGTATTGCTAGTGGAGAAGGGAGAAAAGTGAGCAGATGGAGAAAACTATCTATCTATCTATCTATTGCCAGACGCCTCAATCCCGAACGAGGTGGCCACAAACAAATCGCCTCCATGTCACTCTGTCCCCTGCCATTTCACTACCACGCTCCCAGCTCACACCCCCCTCTCTCATATACCTCTCCACTCCATCCCTCCATCTCATCCTCGGCCTCCCCCTCACTCACATACACTCTCCTCGTCAGTCTTTCACTCTCCATCCTCTCCACATGCCCAAACCACCTTAACGTGTTTCTCCTAACGCTTCCCATCACATCCTCAACCACACCACAACGCTCCTTCACTTCCTCATTTGTTAGTCTGTCTCTCCATGTGACTCCACATGCTCCTCTCAAATAACTCATTTCCACTGCTCTCACTCTTGACTTCTGTCCTTCCAACAGGGTCCAAGCTTCACTTCCTTATGTCAGAGTTGGTNTTCACTGCCTTCAACAACTTCCCATCCACTCCATATATTCTTAATACCTTCCACAAACCTTGTCTATCCACCCTGTCATATGCTTTCTCCAGATCCATGAAGGCTGCATACAACTTCTTGCCCTTCTCTAGAAACTTTTCCACTAAGGATCTAAGAATGAATATCTGGTCTACACAACCTCTTCCCTTCCTAAAACCTCCTTGTTCTTCTCCAACTAATTCCTCAGTAATTTCCCTAACTCTGTCAATAAGTATCCTACCATATATTTTTCCTATTACACTGAGAAGGCAAATGCCCCTATGATTACCACACACTGCTTTTTCCCCTTTTCCTTTGTACAGAGGAATAATTATACCTGACTTCCAATCCTCCGGGACTCTACCCTCCTCCCAAGCCAATCTGCACACCTTCCACATCCATTCTATTACTATCTCTCCCCCATGCTTCAGCATTTCACCACACACTCCATCAATTCCTGGGGCTTTCCCCATTTTAACTTTCTTCATTGCTTCCACCACTTCCATCCTGGTGATTTCTTCCTCTCTTCTCACAACCCTCCTTCTCCCTGCCATTCCCCAGCCACTTATACTTGCATTACTTTCATTCTCTATGTTCAACAGTTCATTAAAGTGTTCTCTCCATCTATTTACTTTTTCTCCCTTCTCCACTAGTAATCTACCATTTTTATCTTTCACACCCCCACTGACTTTGTTGGCACCCCGTCTAGCTCTCTTTACCTCCTTCCAGAACATTTTCTTACATTCCCTCCACTTTACACTCAAATTCCTTCCAAATTCCTCATCCACTCTCTTCTTACTCTCTCTTACTAATCTTTTCACCTCTCTCCTCCTCACTACATATAACTCTCTCGTCCGTCTCTCAGCTTCTTCGTTGCCCCTGTTCCTCATCCACTCATTATATGCTTTCTTCTTTTGTGCCACAGCCTCTCTCACCTCTTCAGTCCACCATGCTGTTCCCTGAACCCCCTTTTGCCTTCTCTTCACCCCACACACCACCTCACATGCTGCACAGATTTCTTCTGTGAATACCTTGCACACACCCTCCGCATCCCCCATCTGCTCTAGTCTATATTTACCCAATCGCTCCTCCACTTCCCTTCTATATTCAGCCTTTATTCCATCCTCTTGTAACTTTTCTACCCTCCTTGTAACAAATACAAGAAAACACTTTAAGGAATTGTTATACAGGGTGATTCACGAGTTTCTCTGGAAACTCTGGGAAATGCAAGCTTATGCAATTCTAAGCATAAAATACTCTATAAGTATAGGTATTTAATGTAATGGTTTACAAGTGGTGAAATTTTCAAATCTGACTTGTGAATGGGAGGCGGCCAGGCTGGTGGTGGTCTTGCTGTGTTGCCAGGTTACTCATTTTTCTTTTAAATTTTGCACGTTTTTCTCATTCTGAATGAAACTATTCTTTCTTTAGTCGTCAGGTAAGTAACTGTTCTACATAGAAAAGTATGTCACTTTAAAGTAACAAATAAATCTACTATTGAAGGAGTAAACATGGCAAAGATGCAATACCAGTGATACTCAGAGATCAGACTGAGTAACAGTTCCCACCAAGTGCTGGCGAGTGTGGTAGCCCTATTTATTACAGGGACGGTTTCACCCACATTTCGCTACAATGCCATTCACTTTTACAAACGTGGAGTATGCAGATATGATTTTTATCTATGGGTTCTGCAATGACAATGCTGAAGCATCAGCAAGAGAATACAGAAGGAAATATCCAAACAGGAGCCCAGATGCAAAAGTTTTTTACCACGTCTACATGGAGAGGCAAGTTGAAGTACGACGCATAGCAGGAATGGTACATCGCACCCCTAGCATCAGTACAAGAAGAATTTCATCCCGACTTAGTGTTCCACAAGCGAAGGTATGGAGGACATTAAAACAGGAAGGTCTGTACGCATATCATATACAAGGTTGGCATCTTCAACCTGGGGATTCTGCTCAACGACTTTATTGCTGTACTTGGCTAGCAGACCATCCTCAGCTGTGCAAGTACATTTTATACACTGATGAAGCCATATTTACCCGCAGTGGATCACATAATACTCGTAATGCACATTAGTGGTCAAAAGAAAATCCCAAGGAGACAGCTGAATGGAATTTTCAACACCGATTTTCAGTTAATGTGTGTTGCGATATGATTGACAACTAGCTGATTGGACCTCACATCTTTGAAGGGAGGCTTACAGGAGATGTCTATGTTAATTTTATCAGAGATGAACTTCCCTTGTTACTTAAAGATGTGCCTCTGAAGACACGGCGACGTATCATTTTTCAACATGATGGGGCGCCTCCCATTCACGAGTCAGATTTGAAAATTTCCCAGAGTTTCCGGAGAAACTCGTGAATCACCCTGTATATAGAGAAACAAAGTAGCTAATGTGAGTATAAGTGGCTGGTGAGTGGCTGGGAGGAGGAGAGAGGTGAGAGAAGAGGAAGGAGTCAGTAAGATGGAAGTAGTGGAAGCAATGAAGAAAGTCAAAATGGGGAAAGCCACAGGAATTGATGGAGTGTGTGATGAAATGCTGAAGCATGGGGGAGAGATAACTGTAGGAGTAGAATGGATATGGAAAATGTGCAGATTGGCTTGGGAGGAAGGTGGAGCCCCTGAGGATTGGAAGGCAGGTATAGTTATTCCCCTGTACAAAAGAAAAGGAGAAAAAGAAGTGTGTGATAATCATAGGGGCATTTGTCTTCTTAGTGTAATAGGAAAAGTACATTGTAGGATACTTGTTGACTGAGTTAGGGAAATAACGGAGGAATTACCGGTAGTTGGAGAAGAACAGGGAGGTTTTAGGAAGGGAAGAGGTTGTATAGATCAGATATTCTAAGATCTTTAGTGGAAAAGTTTCTAGAGAAGGGAAAGAAGCTGTATGCAGTCTTCATGGATCTGGAGAAAGCATAAGACGGTGGATAGACAAGGAATGTGGAAAGTATTAGGGATATATGGAGTAAATGGGAAGTTATTGAATGCCGTAGAGAGTATGTATGAGGGTGCTAAGGCTGCAGTGCTTGTGGATAGTGAACTGAGTGAATTTTACTATTTAAATGTTGGTTTGAAACAGGGATGTGTCATATCCCCGTGGTTGTTCAGTCTGTATATGGATGAGGTAATAAAAGAGATACAAGGTAGGGCAGTGGATGTTGGAGTAACCCTAATGAGAGAGGGCAGTGTTTGGAAACTTCCTGTACTGTTGTTTGCAGATGGTACTGTATTGTTAAGTGAAGACGAAGGGGAACTTCAGGGCTTGGTGAATGAGTCTAGGAGTGTGTTTAAGAATTTGAATCTGTAAGTGAATGTAGGGAAAAGTTATTGTCTTTGAGAGAAATGAAGTCACTGAATGTTCAGTGAGGCTGGATGAGGAAGAAATGGAAAATGTGAGTGCATTAACTTGGATAGTGTGATGAGTAAGGTTGGAAGTTTAGAGTGTTAAGTGCTTGAAAGGGTCCAACAGAGAAGAAAGGTTGCTGGTTCTTTTTACCCCTTAACTGCGGGTTGTCACTTCCGTGACGCTCGGGCGCAATGGATCATAAGCGGGGCGTCACTTTTGTGATTCTGTGCCGTTTTGAATTCGCCCAGGCTTTCAGGTGGTGACTTGCATCATCTATCAGCACTGCCAATGTCCAACAGTAGTCAGAGCTTATAATGTCATCAGTACTCCCATCCATTGTTGACAATTTAGCCATTTTCCCCCTTTCTAGACTCCCTTCCCTACCTCCCCTCCATTACCCTCTCGTGTCGTCTGCTCAGCCACTCTGCGCTATGCAAATCTTCCCCGGATTTTTCCACTGATTTCATCCATTGAAATGAGCCCTATGCCCGATTCTTATACAAAATAATATATATATATAAAAAATAAGGTAACTGATAGTGCCATATACCTGGAATTGGCTAATTATCACTTGTCAACATCACTCACTTGATATAGTGCTGCCTACTTCTTCCTTAGCCTTTATCATTCTTTTTCTGTGCCTGCCCTCCTCTCTTCCTATTTCTTCCATCTTTCCTGTCACTGCTTATTGCGTTTCTTTCCTTTACAGGTGGCTTTACATTGAGTGACAAGCCAAATGGTTTCCTGTAAACTAAGAAACCATTTACAACGCTGGGTGGTAACCATATAACCAAACCATACGTGCTCCCCTACGTGTCAGCAAGTGGGTTGGTGGAGGGTTAATGCTCCTCCCTGTAAAACAAATAACTCAGTCAAATGGCCACCCCTTACAGGATTATGGCATCTGGCAATAGATAGATAGATAGAACATCCAACCTGCACTCGTTCACTAATTTCCCCTTTTTTTTTCCCCGTGAAATATGCCGTATGAGCTATTCTCCTAATATAAATGTATATAAGAAAGGAAGGGAGAAGCCTGAGTGATATTTTATATTCACTTGGAACTGCCTAATTTATTATTTATTGTCTAGATTTCATATGACTTATTTCTTAGCATATACATTAGTAGCAGACATTTTCAACTCTTGGCTACCGAGATATGTACATTCAGTTCACTGTCGTCCTTCAAGGTAGAATAACGTCGCACTTGCGCCCCTCCATTTCTGCCGCTTTTGCGTCCATTATAAAAGGCCCTGTGACCTCTACCCCTACTATATATTGTGTGGGAAACGGTAAAGGACTGTAAATATATATATAAGTGTAATAAAGTACTAGAAATAATCAAGTGTGAGTGTGTATATGAATAATAAATGACAGACTATGAGCGGCGAATTAGTGCNTTCCACAAGTCCTATGGTAGTCAACGAGTGCTAAAAAAAAACATCCCAGGAGAAAGCTGAAGGTACGTGCCATATGCATATTTAATTATAATATTCTAGGACTAATAATTAATTTTGGCAAATATTTTTTTTAAGTCAGCCGGAGCTCGGATTTGCCCCGCGGGACGGGCACAGTGCTCCTCCAACAACCCCTCGGTTAAAGGGTTGAATCAGTGATAAGGAACAGGGAAGTGAGCTTGGAAGTAAAAAAGTCGCTGCATGACAGTATTGTGATACCAACGTCAACATATGGGAGTGAAGCTTGGACCTTGTTGGAAAGACACAAGTCTAGAGTGAGAGCAGTGAAAATGAGTTATTTGAGAGGAGCATGTGGGATTACATGGAGGGACAGACTGACAAATTAGGAAGTGAAGAAGTGCTGTGATGTGGATGTGAGTGTGATAGAAAGCATTAGGAGAAATGCATAGAGGTAGTTTGGCAATGTGGAGAGGATGGAGAGCGAGAGATTAACGAGGAGAGCGTATACAAATGAAGTGGAGGGGAGAGAGGGAGGGGGAGGCCAAGGATGAGTTGGAGGGATGGAGTGGAGAGGTATATGAGAGAAGGGGGTGTGAGCTGGGAGCAAGGCAATGAAGTGGCATTGGACAGGGAGACGTGGAGGTGATTTGTTTGTGGCACTCCCCTACAGGTTTGAGGCGTCTGGCAATAGATAAATAGATAGATATCCAATACAGTAATGGTAAGAACAGCCACCACTTCACCAACTGTTTTTTAACTGATTTCAGATTCAAAATTGAGGAGGTGTGGCTGTTTACGTAAGTGTGATGTGACTGTTTATGTCATGTGACCCAACACATGCACCCTAAGGGATTATAGCAACTAGAGGATCGTATTATACACCATACAGTAAACTCTTAATTATCCATCATTGCAATATCCATCACTGTTGGTTCAGCTCTATTAAAGCAATATCTAGTGAAATTATGCAATATCTGGCACTGAAATAGGACATAACTGGTGGTTCTGTTCAATATTCGCTGTTGAGGTGTGTCAGCCAATTTGAAAATGGTAGCCAACCGGTGGTGTCCATTACTTTGTTGTATTTTATGCTTAATTTTCAACTTCTAGTCATGGGAAAATTTTTAGGATAGTAACACGATATCTGGCTTTATCCCAAATCCAGTGAAACCTCAATATAATGGACTTCAACAGACCGGAATTCACTTTTATCGGAATCAAGGAGCTACCTGAGTAAATTCTTATATATCGGAATAGGTCTGATAAAGCCAGAAGCAGTCTGGCCTGCCTGACCACTTCAGCTATGTTGACTGCAGTAAGGTAAATTCTGTAAAAGACATGTTCATCAGTGCACAGTATAGTATTATTATATATATTACACCATCTGACTATTGTGCCAATGAGATTCTTATCCATGGTAGGATTTCAGTTTGAATTGGTTCACAGACCATGCAGTATGATTTTTATTTCATCGCCAGCAGTGGCTGTATGTGAGGGCTGCAAACTGAACTTTTTTTTTCTTTTTTTTGAGAGTTTATTAAGAATGACAATGCAGTAGCCTATGATCTTTCTTCAGTGTACCTGGTAAAGTAGTATGTAAATACTCAGATCTAGAGTTAAAAGTGGGTAGCTTTCAGGTTCAGGTGTACTGGCAGTCCGAATAGTTAATATCATGGGGGGGGGGGCCGGGTTTTCCTGATGTTTTTAAATTTTATTTCAGTGACACTAGACAAAGCAGGAAGTAATACAAGTAAGTATGGATGGCAAATGAAGCTTAAAATTTTTGGACAATTTGCTGTTTTTGACAACCATGGAATTAAGAATTTCCTTTTGACAGTTTATAGATCTCTCTTTCTACTAACTTTTTCCCATTATAAGCAGTTGTTGCAAGTGAACATTAACCGTAGTAAGTAACTCTGTAATGTGACTTTGACCTGTGAAGGGGGGACAGATGGAGAGGCGATAGCGGGTGTATAAGGCAGGTGCGCTGCCCAATCAGATTAAAGCAGAGAAGTCAGTGGGAGTGTAAAGGATTACAGTTACTAGAGGATCATATGTTATGCCATATTATACACTGTATTAATAATATTATACCACCACAGCATTATGCATTGTTCTGTTGCACTGTTACAATTATTACATTATACACTGTTGTACCAGGTACTGTTCTATTGCGCTTATTCATAGGCATGCACTTTGTATCCCAGATGATGACATCATTGCCTGCATAGACTGTAAGAGGCAACTAGTGATATACTTATCAATGATGGCAACATTGTATAATATAGTAAACTCTTACCTATCCACCATAATTCGGCCAGGCCCTATGCCAAATAAAGCAAAACGCCAGATATTGCACAGTATCCCCCTGTCGGCTCAATACAGTAAAACCTCATTATAATGGACTATTTGGGGCCCAAGCCATTCCAAAAAAAAGGGATAGTCTGATAAAAGCAACATCGAAATTTCCCCCTGCTAACCTGGACTTTTCCTGATATATCAGACTTTAGTTCAGATCACACCAACGATTTTTAACCCATTCACTGCGTCATTGTTTGTTTACATGTACATCCCATGTGCGGCAGTTTTTAAGTATTCAGAAGTACAATATTAGAAAAAAAAATAATATTGTCAAAAGATAGAGAGAAAAAATCCCGAGTTCAGTGGTATATAACACAATATAGCAAAAAAAAAAAAAAAACTCTGAAACAGGTCCGTGAAGTGATAAATATTCTCTGTGCAGTGGTGCCAGGCAAACAATGTGTTATGGTCGCACTGTGTCGTCAGTGTCAATTTTGCGATCAGATAAGGTGTAAATCAGCATGTGAACCATCACTGTCATCATCTGACAACATATCACTATCATCACTACACTGATCCAGAGATTTCATCCAATACTTGCTTGGGCTACCTAGCGGCGGCCTCCTGGAGAAGATTTCTTACCGGTACTTGCAGTATGCTGTAGGTGACTGAGCTGAGCTCTCCTCATAAAAATGCATGATCTATGTTTGGCGATATTCTATAGGGTGCCATAGGTTGCTAGTTGATTTATTTCACGCCAGTTCTGACGGCAGAATTTTCGAAAGCAGAATTAGTTGGAGAAGAACAGGGAGGTTTTAGGAAGGGAAGAGGTTGTGTAGTAGATCAGATATTCATTCTTAGATCTTTAGTGGAAAAGTTTCTAGAGAAGGGAAAGAAGTTGTATGCAGCCTTCATGGATTTGGAGTAAGCATATGACAAGGTGGATAGACAAGGATTGTGGAAAGTATTAAGAATATATGGAGTAGATGGGAAGTTGTTGAAGGCAGTGAAGAGTACGTATGAGGGTGCTAAGGCCTCAGTGCGTGTGGATAGCAAACTGAGTGAATTTTTCCATTTGAAGGTTGGATTGAAACAAGGATCTGTTGTGTCTCCATGGTTGTTCAATCTGTATATGGATGGGGTTATAAAAGAGATACAAGGTCGGGCAGTGGATGTTCGAGTGACCCTAGTAAGAGAGGGCAGTGTTTGGAAACTCCCTGTACTGTTGTTTGCAGATGATGCTGTGTTGTTGAGTGAAGATGAATGGGAGAGTGTGTAAGAAGCAGAATCTAAAGGTGAATGTAGGGAAGAGTAAAGTGATGGTCTTCGAGAGAAGTGAAGTCAGTGAATGTACAGTGAGATTGGATGGAGAGGATGTGGAGAATGTGAGTGCATTTAAGTACTAGGGTAGTGTGATGAGTAAGGATGGAAGTTTAGAGGGTGAAGTGCTTGAAAGGGTGCAGCAGGGAAGGAAGGTTGCTGGTTCCTTGAAAGCAGTGATAAGAAACAGGGAATTGAGCATGGAAGTGAAAAAGTTGCCACATGACAGTATTGTGATACCAACTCTAACATATGGAAGTGGAGCTTGGACCCTGTTGAAGGGACAGAAGTCAAGAGTGAGAGCAGTAGAAATGAGTTATTTAAGAGGATCATGTGGAGTCACATGAAGAGACAGACTAACAAATGAGGAAGTGAAGGAGCATTGTGGTGTGGACATGGACGTGATAGGAAGTGTTAGGAGAAACACGTTAAGGTGGTTTGGGCATGTGGAGAGGATGGATAGTGAGAGACTGACGAGGAGAGTGTATGTGAGTGAGGTAGAGGGGGGGAGAGGGAGGGGGAGGCCGAGGATGAGATTGAGGGATGAAGTGGAGATGTATATGAGAGGGGGGTGTGAGCTGGGAGCAGGGCAATGCAATGGCGGGGAACAGAGCGACATGGAGGCGATTTGTTTGTGGCCACCCCGTGCGGGATTGAGGCATCTGGCAATAGATAGAAAATCACATATGATGCAGATGCAGTCAGAGCCATTTGGAGTCCAGCCGCAGTCAGTGGGTTAAACTGTTTTCACCACCGTTATAGTACTGTACTGTATTACACATTCACTACAACGATCAGATGGTGTAATAGAAGAGAAGGACTTGGGAGTGCTGGTCCAAGATAATTTGTCACCTAAAAAACACATTAACAAAATAGAGAGACATAATCTCTTGACTAACATAAGAGTAGCATTTCATTACATGGATGGGGAGATGAAAAAATTGATAGTGTCCATGATGTGCCCCAGGTTGGAATATGCAACAGTAGTGTGGTCCCCATGCAAAAAGAAAGATACAACTAACCAAGATCGAGAGAAGATCGAGAGAATACAAAGAACAGCAACCGAGATGGTCCCTAGCCTGGCAGATCTGTCATACAGGGAAAGGCAGGAAAAATTAGTCTTGCCCTCCTTAGAAGAAGGGAGAGAGAGGGGCGACATTATTGAAGTGTTCAGGGCCAGGAAGATCTGTTTGTACGGGATGGGAAAGTAACAAGAGACACGGATGAAACTGAAAAAGTCAAGTTGCACGAAGGATATCAAGAAATATAGTTTTCCGTATAGATGCATAGACCTGTGGAATAGCCTGGACAAAGAGATCATCCTGCCTAAAAACTTAAACGAGTTCAAAGCCAAATTTGACCTATCAAGAATCCGAGACAAGACCCCATGGGCGTAGCTCATTTCTTGTATATCACAACTAGGTAAACACACACACACACACTCTGGTAACACAGTTGAGAGAGTGCTTAACTTTTTTTTTTCCTTTTTAATAACAGAACAGAGGAAAGAAAAACAAATGAATAAAAAATAAATAAATCCATACACCAGATTATTGGCCTCTGCCATTCATAAATTATCTGTAGCAGTTGGACTTTGGGAACAGCTGTAGGTTGAAGTTTGGGGGGAAACAACTCCGGGGAAGTGAGTTCCAGAGAGATGCAACTTGGGGAATAAAAGAATTCTGATAGGTAGAAGTTCTGCAATATGGCTGTGTGACATTCCAGTAATGAGCGCTACCAGATGCCCATGTAGAACAAAGGAAGGCATGGAGAGATGGCACAATGGATGCAGCGTTTCTGAGCATTTGCCATAAAAGTATCTGTAAAATAATGTAAGGGAGGCAACATTCCTTCTTACTTGTAGGGGAGGTAGTTTACTGTATTTATAATAACAGGGTTATTAATAATTCTAACAGCTTTGTTCTGAATTTTGTCTAGTTGTTTTAGTGCAACCTCTCCATATCCATTCCACAAGGGTGAGCAATATTCAAGCTGAGAGCGCACATAACTCATATATTATAGGTAACTGCTCGTTAGTAAATATGAAGGAAAGGGTGTGCCAATCGACTCGTTAAATATTCGGAGGACGGCCCACCACCTTTATGCCGTCACCTTCCGCAAGTTTTCCAGACCCCAAGGAAGATTTAAGGCATTGAGTGGTCGCTTCTTTAAATTTAAGAAAAGGAAGAAACTGAGGAGGGTGCAAGTTACCGGAGAACGAGCGTCAACAGACATCGAAGCAGCAAACATATGCATATCTGTCCTGAGGGAAATCATCAGCAAGGGGGGTCCCCCCTCTACCAGTGAACAGATTTATAACATCAGTGAGACTGAGCTGGACTACAAGAAGATGCCAAGGATGATACACTTCACCAGAGGACAAAGGCAAGTAAGGGGGCAGAAGGTTGACAAGGTAAATGTGACTGTTCTTTTATCTTGCAATATAGCTGGCTGTAAGATGCAGCCCTTAGTCGTGAGTAAGGTAAAGAAACCTAGATGGTTTAAACAGCTACAGGAGTTGGGAGTGTACTGTACTGGGAAAAGTCTAAGACTGGGTGGATTACATTTGGAATTATGAATGGGTGGTTTAAAAATCACTTTATTCCTGATGCCAAGAGGTGTTGTGATCTTGGAATACCCCTTAAGATTCTCTTGGTACTAGATAATGCCCCAGGTCACCCAGCCTACTTGGAGGGGTTGCATCCATGTGTAAAAGTAATACTCTTGCCAGGAAACACGACTTCTCTCCTGCAACCTGTAGACCAGGAGGTAATTGCAAGTTTTAAGTATTACTATGAAGCAATCATGTTTGCAATGCAACGTGAGGCAGTGCACACCAGTGAGGAACAGCATCTTCTGGAAGACGATGTGCTTGATAGTGACGATGAGGTGGAGGCTGTGGTGTCTGACAAGGAGTTCATGGATGACCTAGCAGATCCACAGCCTGGTCCCTCTCATGTGTTGCAGCCTCACCCAGCTGAAACGCTGCTTGGCCCGTCCCGTGTGTCTCAGCCTCACCCAGCTGAACCACTGCCCGAGCCATCTCGTGTGACTCAGGCTGACCCAACTGAACTGCTGCCTGGTCCGTCCCGTTTGCCTCAGCCTGACCCTGCAGAATGTCTCTGTTTGACTGTGACTGCCTTCTGAAAACACAACAACATGCGGAATGTTGTCACCAACATTCTAAAGGCTTGGGAATTCATCACAGTTGCTACTGTCAAGTGCGCCTAGCAAGGCTGGCACCCGGGTTGTGTGCCAGGAGTGATGGTGATGTGGAGTCAGTGGAGGCAGTGCGGGAGGAAGTGGTGAGAGCGTGCCAAGCTTTGTATGATTGTGACGAGGTGCAAGAACAAAATTTGGTGGAGGTTGTTGAGAATAATAACACGCCAGAGGAACCCATGCAACGAATCGACGAGTTAGACCGGGAACATTGTGAGTCACGGCAGAGGATCAGGAAGATCAGGCTGAGGCACCAACCACCTCACCAATTATGTCAATGGCTTGACTTAGTAACATCGTGGCTGGTACAGAAGTGCTCAAGGAAACCATCCTGGCATATGAAGTTGATGAGGTATGCAAGGCTGAAACTGTGGACAGTGTTGCGTTCATTGTGAACCCATGAAGACCTCTGGCAAGAGAAACTTCACCAACGCCACCAGATTCTCCTCACCCACTGCTTTCCTCGTTGAGAGATGCCAGAGCAACAACAACCAGAGGAAGATGCTATGTCTGATGTTTCTGTTGACTTTGAGGGGTTTGTGCAGGAATCAGAAGAGTGGCAACGGAGGACTCATCTTCTTCCGCAGAAGAGGACTCTATGGAAACGGCACAGCAGGACGATCTTGCTGAGGACAAGTAGGAGTCCTGCAGTGCCTCGGGACCCCACTCCATCTCCCTCCAGCAAGCCTACAACCTTTTCCATTAAGGTGAGGAATCCTCCAGTGTTTGTATGTAATGAAGTCTTTATTAATAGGTAGATATCCTGGGAAGAAAAATGAAAATTGCAGGTAAATGTCCTGGGAAAAAACTGTAAATTGCCCCAAAAGATGAACTTGGGGCTGGCTTAGGTACCATGAAACCTTTTAACATGTAAACATGTGGCCCTATAACATGGAAATCTCATAAAGCGAGAGCTTCTGGGTACAATATTCCCGCGTTATGTGAGCAGTGACTGTGTATATATACTGTATATAGAACGCTCTCAAATTTCAATTAATCTTATTTCGATATTTCATACCTTGATCAGACTCGCAAGCTCGTCCCAAAATTTGTGTTTGGATTTAAAAAGTCATGCTTCGATTGGTAACTTCCAGCATAAGTCACTCCGTGCATACGACACCGGGTTGCGAGCGCAAGTCGATTTTCATCTGTTCATGTCATGCCACCTAACGGCTACTTGGTGAAGCTTGCCCACATTCAAACGTTTGCCCTCATTCAAATGTCCAATTGTGATGAAGGAGGCAGTGAAAGCATCAGCAGCAGTGGCCATGGTGAATGGGACAAGGACAAGGAAGCAGGTGTTCTCTCAAGTGGAGTTGAGGTGAGCGTGAGGGTTGGCAGCAAGGGTGGCAGTGGTGGCTGGCAACGGTGACTCGGTTCTGAGACAGTTCGCTGTCAAGTCAATTCACGGTCAAAACATGGACGATTCCCCGTCAGGACAATTCACACCCTGGATAAATCCCCGTCATTCTATAAATATACTTATTATTAATTAATCAATACTATAATACTGTAACTATATTTGAATTATATTCTAGCATCATCCATAGCTGTCTTCATTAATGATGGCGAATTGTCTTGTTATTGTTGTGACAGGGAATTGACAGTGAATTGTCCCGAAACCAGTGACTCAGCCACCGCTTCGGAA
>JAGKTI010002443.1:7728-20366 GCA_018397915.1 Birgus latro
GTGGGTGTGGGTGTGTGTGTGTGTGTGTGTGTGTGTGTGTGTGTGTGTGTGTGTGTGTGCACGTGCAGATCCCTTAGTGCCTGGTGCGAGGTTGGCGGCATCATGGGAGGAAGATTTATGTGCGCGCTCCATGGTGTCCACGTGCACGTATTCTGAGCATATATGGGGCAGTGCGTGGATGGTATCAAGAGTTGCCACCTGCCCCTATTTCCCATACAAATTTCAGCCACCTAATCCTCGTAGTGCAGTTTTCGTACGCCTTTGAAAATGGCCCTCATTTGAGGCCAATCGCTTTCGACTCTGAAGTCCCAAATGAGGCCTATTGCTCTCAACGGGTTAACAGAGGGAACAAAAATCTAAGTGGGGAGAAACAACAGTGGCACTGCTGTTATTCCTGGCAGATTAACTTCAGCCCAACAACCATCTGATGTCTGTCTGAATAGGCCATTCCAAGACCACATCCGTAAGCAACGGAACAAGTGGATTATCAGTGGTTAAAAGTTGTATACAAAAGATGGGACTATGCATGCCTCACGTCTGGATGTGCTGTGTGATTTTATCATCATGGCATGGAATATTTCTGTGGCAACACTCATCAAGTCTTTCAAGAAATGTGGAAGACCCAGCTCAGTGGATGGCACAGAAGATGACATTTCTTGGGCGGATGAGGAAGAGAAAGCCAATGCCGAAGTCATATATTTGAATTCAGAGTTTTATCCTTATGATGAAGACCTGCAAACTTTAACCTAGAACTGATGATGTCATATGTGGATGATACTGATTTTGAGGGTTTTTAATCATTAACAGTTGATGTGATCGTTTCGTGCCACTTCGTCTTTGAAGGCTCCAACATGTTTGCATGTGTCGGCCTTGGTCATCTAATGGTGGCTCTCCATGCTGCTCGGTATCTGGCAGCTTCCTTATTTAGTCCCTTATCCTTGAGGTTACACTCGATGACCTCGTCCCAGGACTTTTTTGGCCTGCTTTTCACAACCCTACCCCTAACATTAAAACTTCTCAATTTCTGCACCCAATTATCATCACCCATCCTCTCCACATGCCCAAACCATCTCAACCTATCCATCTGCATCACAACACCAACACACTCCTGTCCCACCCTACCTCCCAACTCTTCCATTATAAACCTAGCCCACCCCAGGCCTCACACTCAGGAATGCACTGCACATCTACCTTATCGTTGCCTTTTCTGTACATCTGAGCCTGCAAATATCCTTTTCCTTTTCCTTTACTGCCCAGGTCCCACTACCACACAACATTACGCTCCTAACACATGTTGCATACAAAGATCCCTTAGCACGGAGGGAGAGCCCTCTCAGTGTCAGGAGAGGCAACAGCTCCCTGAACTTCTTCCAGCCACTCTTCACTCTAGCCACAGAGCTAGCTCCAGCCCCACCTCCAGTACATAATATGTCTCCCAAATAACAAAACTCTTCCACACACTCAAGAGACTCACCAGCAAGTTCAATCCTTGCACGCCTTGCAATCTCCACATGCTCTCCCCAACACACAGCACATATGAACTCAGCATTATCTTGCAGTATACCTCTAATACCACTATAAAAATCTCTTATGCACCCACTTATCACAGACACTGCACAAGATGGAATTACTTCCCATACCCTTGTGGCAAATTGTACATGGCCACTCCCACTCTACTCTGACAGCACCATCCCCAGCCCTAGATATCTGCATGTTTTATCTGCATTTACTCTTATGCCATTGTGCCCCATACCAACTCTCCATTTCCTAAATCTTTCCTCAGCCTCTCTTTCATTCTCTTAAGTCAACACCAAATTCAACACCTTTCACAGGAGTCCATTTCTGCAGTCACGTTAGAGGGCTTCAAGTACCATAATAAACAACAAGGGGCTCAAGACTGACCCATGATGCACACTGACATTCACGGAAAACTCGTCACTCAAGCCTCCATTCACCCTTAGCTGGGTGCGAGCACCCAGATACATGGCCATAACCACCCTAACCAGCCACTACTCGATCCCAAGCTTTCTCATTGCCCACTTCACCACCTCTCTAGGGACTCTGTCAAAGGCCTTCTCCAGATCAACAAAAAAAAAAAAGTACAGTTCCTTTTTCTTTCCTACATACTTTTCCTGAAGCGGTCGAACACTGAATATGACATCAGTGGTCCCTTTGCCAGGAATAAATTCAAACAACATCTCATCAATAATCACTCTATCTCTAATCATAACTTCTAGAACTCTCCATTACCTTCATTATCTGGTCCAAAGGCTTTATGCCTCTATAATTTCCTCTTGCCAAGGCATCACCCTTCCCCATGTACACATTTACAATTACTGTACATTCTTTAGCCAATCTTTTGGGACGACACACTCATATATAATCGTATTTATCAAATCAGTGACTAACCCCACTCCTATATTTCCTGAGACTTTCAACATTTCAGCAGTCAACCCAGACACCCCTGTTCCCTTCCCTACCTGCAAACGGCCTATTGCCCTGCTCACAGTAGCTAAGTCAATCAAAGACCATAGGCCAAACACCAGATGTGCTGGCTCCAAACATTCCCTGTCCCAGTCAAACTCCCCATTCAACAACTGGTTTCTGTGCTCTCTCCAGGCAATATCCCCACTGTTCACCACTACCTTCCTTCATCATTCTTCATACACGGCTCACCTATGATACCCCTATTCTCCCTCCATCTGATTTGCCATCTTAAATATCATATTCTTCCTTTCCCCACTATTTAGGTTATCAAGTAAAAGTATTTGAGAGTCAGACTTTACCCTGTAAACCTCTCTTCTAGCCCTACGATTGGCAGCCAAGCATTCCTCTCTGCTGCCACTTTAATAAAATGTAGCTTTCTTTTAGCCTATTGCTTAAAATTCCATTATGATGTGGCAGGGGTAAACCAGCTCTGCACTGCACTGCGCAGTTGACCCTCGTGTGGTGTGGTGTGGTGTGGATGTCCGTTCTCCCCTTTGGGGCTAAGATGGGAATGAATGTTTTTCAGAGGATGAGTAAATTGGGAGTGTGTCATCCTGTCTCAGCTACCTCTCTTTCCTTGGGGGAAGCAGCCTAGGTATATAGATAGATATATATATATAAAATTCACGGTAACATGCTTTTAAGTTTTTAATACACTGTGAGTTAATACTGGAATATTAAATGTTTAACCCATTTAGATATTGGAGGTGGTGCAGGCAGCCTAGATAACCTGTAAAACGCACAGAAGAAGCTGGTTTAAGGTAAAACCTAACCAAAGGCTGGGTTATTTAGCAAAGTGTTAATAGTATCAATTCACTGGTTAGTGGGAAGTGTGATAAAGGACTGGGATTACTGGGGCTGCAAGCTGCCAGTGTCTAAAGAGTTGGGGCTCATCTTATGCACAGAGTACAAGCTGCCAGTGTCTAAAGAGTTAGGGCTCATCTTATGCACAGAGTACAAGCTGCCAGTGTCTAAAGAGTTGGGGCTCATCTTATGCACAGAGTATATCTCTAAACCCACACTTTGTATGGAAATATTGGGGGTAGTGTTATACATTGGTCTGCCTTATACACCACCAAATATGGTACATATTCACTTCTCTGTGCCTGTATTCACAACTAATTCATCAGTCTACTACAGTGCACCCCTCACACAATGTGAGTTTATGGGCAGCAGAAACCAAGGTTGCCAGGTCAGAAACTGCCAACCCACCGAGTTCCACTCCAAAACCCACCCAATCCCGCCAAAATGTCATCCTTATCACCTGCCTTGACAGTAATCACGGATATTAAGTTTACATGTGAGCAACAAATGACGTGAAAAATATTTATACAGTATTTTATACAACCTTCATACATTAGCAGCACCTTAGTCATATATTAAATGAATGGGGAAAAAACTATTTAATGTTAAATTAATGCTAATGAATTATCAACCTTTTTCACATATTAAGGGATAAGAACATATGAATATCAGAAACAAGCAGTTCCTCTAACACTGATGGCCCAAGCACGTTATTTATCAGAGCAGTGCACTTTGTTCTATGAAGAGAAAGGTCCTTTGCTGAAATAGTTTTCACTGCTTCACCCAGGTGATCAATTGTACTTATGCTTGAGCGACGGGCAATATGTGCAGATAATTTGAGCTCAATTTTCTTGTCTTCTTTCACTTATGTGATGCCTGCATCAAAAGTGTTCTTGTGACGGAAAAGAGAACAGCATTTTTCTTGTACTTTTACGTTGCACAGTGATCTTTCAAATCTGCATGGTGGTCTCTCAAGACTGTTTTACAACATTTGCAAAATGCCTTTGTTTCATCACCTGGGACACTGACAATCCATTCTCGCAATGCATTTTCTTTTTCCCAGCTTTTATTGTATTTTCTGTTATACTCTACATATTTACCCATTGTCTTCCCAATCCCACTATCCAGCAAACCTCCCTTCACTGCTCCCTGTCTAAAACTGAAATGCTGCCTCTCTTATTTTACTACCACGGCATACACATCCCCCAGGCCCTGTGACCTGTGTTTGAATGTGGATTAGGGGAGTTATCCCAAGGGAGGGCTGGGCTGGGTGATAATGGTTTCGTCAGTTCCACCCACCACCTGCCCTCTTGACCTCCCAGGTCACCCTCGTTTTTGCTAAGAGACGAGAGTTACAGTAAGGTTAATTTAGCAAATGCCCTCTCTAGCTGAAGCTGCCCAAAACCCGCCCGTTAAGATATAAACTCGCCTAAAAAAATGCCCAACCGCCAATGTTAAATTTTACCCGCCAACCTCAATTAAATACCGCCCAATTTGGCGGGTAATCCGCCAACCTGGCAATTCTGGCAGAAACCTTCGCATTCTATGATTTTGCATTGTGTGAACCAAAGAACTTATGGGAAAAATGGTACAGTATATGGTGGACAGCCCACTTAGGGCTTGGTCTTCGGGTCCTCTTCCAGCCTACTCTACCCTGCTAATACTTTGTCTAACAATACTTCAAGTTGGACCAACAAATAAAACAATAAACAGAACACCGTGTACCTTTATTTTAGTGACTTCTGGGCTTTTTAAGAAGAGAGGGGGTGGGTGGGTATTCGAGGCTTGGGGCGCACCGTATTATTCTCACTGTCACTGCTGAGGTCTCATGGAGGTGCTATAAAGCCTTCAAAGTCGACAGCTAAGACCAAGATGAACAGGTGGGTACTGCTAGGATAATAAAACGGACCACAGGATGCGAGGTACAACATGTGTTTTGTGGCAATGTGGAGGAGAAGTGTTTGTTTACCCAGGACAGTGCATGGATGGCACGCGGATAGCTGGCCAGCCGTTCGCCATTTTGAATCTGGCTCACTGCCAACCACCTGCCTTCATGTGACTGACTCGCATTGTGCAGCCTGACACTTGTAGTAATGGTTGGAAGTCCATTTTTGCCTTGGAATCATACAGCCAATTGACATGTTTGGAAGTTCGATTGGCAGATTTCGGATTCGATAAAAATAAGCACTTTCTGGGTTGACCTTGCATTATAGGTGATTCGCATTGTGTGGGGGTGCACTGTATATAAAAATGAAAATCTGTAACACAGTCATACAGAGGACACCAGGTGGCAGCACTGTAAGTAGGTATCCAGAAGAGTTGTGGCTGTTCTTGCTCCCCACCCCCCAAATTTTCAAGTATAACTTATTTTTTACAATATATGAACAGTTTTATTTAATGTTTTTTACTGTGCATTCTACCAATGATAGGCAGTTTATAGGATATATACCTGTATATGTACCTATTCTGAATAGAACCAGAGCTAACTCTAGTCAAAGTTCATAACTTTTATCCCTGAAGATGCATGGAAACTTTTCAGTCTATTATCAGTTTGGAAAATGCATCTTATATGCCAAAAAAATACAGGGTAACTCCTGTTAGTATGAAACAGTACCCTAGTACAAATGGTTAAAATAAATAAATGAAACCGTGCCACTTACCACAGCCTTCAGAGCCTGGTCCAGGTCATCAATGAGGTCCTGAGCGCCCTCCAGTCCGCAAGACACGCGGATCAGTCCATCAGTTATACCCAGCTGGTCACGGATCTCCTTGGGCACCGATGCATGAGTCATCACAGACCTGCCACGACAGGTAATACCTTGCATTTTTATGCTGGCTGCTCTTCCAAACTTTACTGTAGCTAAGTATGTAAATAGGCACTAATTATTCACTTCAGAAGCTTTCACCAAAAAGTTGTTATGGACTATACAAACAGCTTTCACAAAACACCCTACTGTTCATTACTAAGCAGTCAAAATGTGTGAGGAAAGGTCATGGTTAATGCAATTCACATTATTATATATCTGAATGTATCACCATTTCTTTACACTGCTTATTGAGTTTGCCAAGTACATGATCAAATCGTCATTATCCTACCCTGCCACTATGTATTCTGCCCTTGGCATGATGTCCAGAAAAAATAAATTAAAAAATAATACAGTGCAACATACAACCTGTAACACAATTTCAGAGGTAAATGCATCATACCTGGTGTTTTCATGCATTGAATGAAGTAATCACCTAGTGGATGACAGCCTAACCTGCCTACTCTAAAGGGCTATTACATGAAAGAGGCCTGAATTGGTGAAGGAGTTTAAGTGTCTTGATGCATTAACAGAAAGAGGTAAATACAGTATGCAAAGAGACTGGAGAGAAATAACAGAAGGACAGAAGTAATCACCTAGTGGACAACAGCCTAACTTGCCTACTCTAAAGGGCTATTACATGAAAAAGACCTGAATTGGTGAAGGAGTTTAAGTGTCTTGATGCATTAACAGAAAGAGGTAAATACAGTATGCAAAGAGACTGGAGAGAAATAACAGCAGGACAGAAGTAGGAATACAATAAAGTGGAATAAAGATTAAAAGGTGGTGGTAGCAGCAGCAGTAGTAAAGTAGTGGTAGAGTAGCTGCATTAGTTGTAGTAGTAAGTAGAAGTAGTAGTAGTAGTAGTACGGTAGAGTCGCAACTTAAGACCAAACGAAACAACGATCTTACAGTAACAAGGGCATTTAATTTCTCCCATAATTACTTAATAGCACGGTAATACCACTCAACTGTGGGAAATGGGTGCGTTTAGGTATTGGATTTCCAAATACAACTCGTGTGTTGTGCTTTTGTCGATCACTGATTGGTTTCCTCAAACCGACCCAACCCACGTGAACCCCATACCACCAGCCACAGCCAGCTGCCTACCTCAGTGTTGTGTGAACGGTCACTATGATGAGAAGTATGTTTGCTTATTTCCTTGCTCCTCGTTTCCTCTCAGAACTCTGAGCACATGGTTCCAAACTAACTTTAGTTATGCCAAAGTACCCTGAAAGTGCTATGAACACAAGAAAAGCATTTATTCTAAATGAAAATGTAAAATTGTTGGACAAAGTGGTGTGTGGTGTTGAAGCTTGCAAATGATCACACTGATAAAATGAGTCGGGGTGTTTACGATGTGGATAGTTTTCTTTGTTGGAAAAAAACAAAAAATGATGAAGCAGTAAAATTTTGTATTCGCCTTTACTGCAACAGTGAAAAAAAAAAAAAAAGGCTTTGTGCTCGATCTTTATGAACTGACTGTCTTTGGTTGAGAAAATTTGGCTTTTAAAAGGCGTGAAAACACTGTGTTGACATAAATAGTTAGGTAAGATAATGTTCAGTTCTTGTGAATATACAGTAAGTCCTTGTATTTCGATGAATTTTACTTCGACGCTTCATTTTTCATGAAAGAAAAAAGTTTCCAACATGTCGGAAACTTCATCATTTTCTCCCAGTTTTCATCGCCACTTCCAGCTGGCAGCTGACACTTAGCAGGCGACGCATACTGATGTTCATTTGTTGGCGGCCATCTTGTGACCACCCTGCTCTCTATCGATACAGCGGCGGTACTACAGACCCCTTCACCATTGTGTTTTTTGTGCAGCCGAGAAGCAGAGGATTTTGCAGCTCATTGAGGAGGGATTGACAGCCCCTGAGATAGTCGCCTGACTGAGGCTCCTGACAGCACCATAGAGACACTCAGGAAAATCAAGGCAACTCTCAAAAAGCAGATGAGTGCACGTAAAATAACAATAAAGTAAATGTGTGTTTTTTTCCCTTAATCTTTATTTGTGCCACGGTTTTTTACTGTATCAATATCCACCTAATGGAGTTAGTTTTTAGAGTTAACCAACCAAGTGTTAGTTAGAACAATTCAGGGGAAGAATATGCAGTATTGTAATGAAAATCGGTAACGTTGGTTACTGTTATGTTGCATTATACCCCTAAGGAACCTCTCAACAAGCAGGTGAGTGCACGCAAAATAACAATAAAGTAAATGTGTGTGTTTTTTTCCCCTCAACCTTTATTTGTGCCACGGTTTTTTACTGTATCAATATTCACCTAATGGAGTTAGTTTTTAGAGTGCGATCAGATGCACAGGCGCAGACACAGCAGAGGTGGACGAAACAGTTGTAAGACAACACTTGACACTATGACCTAGAACGAGGTGTGGTTGACATAACAGAGGAAGTGAGGAACTCTAGTGAAGAGAATGAAAGACCAGAGCACACTGCACAGGAGAAGATGACCACCCAGAAATTGTCCCACAGCCTGTCCACCATAACCGACATGGCAACAACCTTTGAGACACACTGGGACTATGCCTGAGGCTACCCAGATTCTATCCACCTTGAATGATCTGAAGTCTCAAGTGATGGCAGTCTACAAGAGAAACATACTGGAGCAGAGACAAGCCAGGATCACACGATTTTTTAATGTGACACAGAATGTAGCTGCTATTATGCAAGAGAGATGTGACAGGAGAGGAGGATGAAGGAGAAGTGGACAGAGAGGAAGTGGAGTTGCTGGAGCCTGAATTCGACTTTGAGGGCTTCGGCTTAGGTGATAGGGCTTCCCCAGAGAGGCCCATGTCACCTATTAACTAGCCCATCCACCCTCAACACACATTCACCTGCCACTCATGCCAATGTTTACTTTATTTCTAGTAAGGATTTTTGGTGTTGCAGCTCTTTATAACAGCTAATGTCAGTTCAGGTATATGTTTATTGTGTTATGTTGTATAAGCAACTAGTAAACACTCCACATTTAATTTTGGGTAGGGCCTGTTTGGTGTTACAGTACTTTGACAGGGTAGGTAGCTGTCCCACTGGAACACCCATCTATTTTTCCCATTGATTCTTAACGTCATGCTTTGACGTTTAACGTTTCGCGACGTTTTGGGGGAACATCAAAACAGCGAAAAATGCGGACTTACTGTACAAATTATACTGCTTGGCTGATTTGTTTATTATTCACAATTACTGCATTCGTGTGTATCTGAGAAGTGAGATACGCAATCACTCCATGATAATGACTTCTTTATAGTTTTTTTTTCATTTATTGTTGATGACTAATGGCTTTCAAAAAGTTTCACAATGCTTTTTTTTTTTTTTTAATGAATGCCAAAAGTGGTTCCTGACGAAATATGCATGATGCTGGGCGGCCATTATTCACGAGTTGTTTAGGTCAAGTTTTTGCTTGATTTGTAATAAGGACTTTCAAGAGGCTTAGTGGCAATCCTTGGTGATTAAAATTTTTATGGGGAGTACCAGAGGGCAAAACTAATCGGTTAGGTTGGGTTAGAATGCAATAGCTATGCACTGATGTGTCCAGTTGATGTAGTCATATGTAAACACATTGTCTTGGGTGTCTTAAGGCAGACATATTTATAATCATTTCTCTTTAAATATATTTTAACAAAACATATGAGGCTCCTAGAACCTAACTCCCTCTTTTACATGTAAATATATGTCATGTTCTAGCGCAAAATTGATTTTGCATGAGGTTCTGCATGACCTATCTCGTATTGTATGAATACTCTACTGTACTACTATGCCCTGTTTGTTTGAGGTGTGCACCTGAGATCTTGGCGAGGAGTAGGGTTATCTGATTTGCGGCTGCTGATTGGCCACTGATGATGCCATCGCAACCGATGCCAGATGATCGATAATATTTATCATTAATACTTTCATCTTGTGTTCCTGAGATTAAAATACTCAGTTGTTCATCAAAAACAAAAGAATATAATTAATCTGTTCTTCTGCTGAACATATAATGGTTTAAATATCTTAATCACTGTAAATAAACAAAAAATACTTGTCATGACGAATAATGCACACATACATGTCGATGGCAACACACAAGTGCCCAGTGCGGGAGACAATGAATGTGACTCCCCTTTCTCTCTCCTTCTATGCTATAGTTATTTTTTCTTGTTTATTGCCTTTTTTAATGGCATGTTTATGGGCTCCTCATTGTCTTGTGCTGTGTAACGTCATCCTGATCATTACTGCTTTTGATTAAAAATACCCTGCCACCTTGTATAACTACAGTAGTCGAACTGTCATTGGAACAAACGATCTATTCACATGCCACCTTACTCATCTACTTCGATGTGTTGGTATAGTTCCTTCAATGCATACATACATACATCATCTAAACCTGTGTTGCCCCATGAGGAATGTATGAGCCTGGTGCTAGGCAAGTTGGTCCTGACATTTAAGATGAAAGTGACCAGCTTCACTCATCCCTGAGTGACAATATATGAGCAATAAACCTCAACCACCCCTTGGATATGAACCAACACAGGCTCAATCCTGTTGGATCATCTTCTATGTAACATTGTTTTAATCACCCTTGATTAACCTGCTACATGCAGCATCTTCATATTATAATAAACTAACCTATAACAAAGTGGATTCACTTGTTGTGCCAAGTGTTAGGCTGCAGGTTTGGCGTGAGCAGGGAGTTTCCCTGCCAACGCTGTCTGTTTCGTCTATTCTTGGAATCCAGTACTTGTACTTATAATCTTGGCTGTCCATTAAAACTTTGCCATTCATGAAATGAAAAGATAGTTTATGTTTGTTCCTATGAAGATGAACATCCAGCAAACTACAGTAAAAGTCCTGTAATCTGAATGGCAGGTGACCAAGGGTCTTCTGGACTATCGTTTTTTTTGGACTATTGGGAGGGACTTCTGAAAACAATAGAAATATATGCATGATCATTAAATAAACACTTAAAATGATATGGGTTATTATCTTACTCACTGGAAATGCATAAAAGTGTAGCTGAATAGCTGCAAGCAGGTAAATCCAAGTCCAAAGGTAAGTCCAAGCCAAATAAATCCTGAGATAAAGCCCAGAAAAATTTAAAAAAAGCCCAGAAAAATTTTAAAAATTTTGCCTTGAATAATCCAGAGTACGTATTGGGATATTCGGATTATTGGTGGTCGGATTGGGGGACTTTTACAGTACCTTTTCTTTTATCAAGCAAACATACATATTGAGTTAATTCAACTGTTGAACAAACATTTTCAAACAAGGGATACCAGTTTAGACATGCCTTACCACATGCATAAAGCAAACTGACATAAAAACTCCTTGATACAATGACAGATTAACAAAATCATAGAGCATTTTGAACAAACCTTGGCAACTGTTGCCATCAACACAGATGTGAGCACTTCTTTGTCAAGGCAAGTACTCTTTGTTTATTTACAGTAATTAAGGCATTTAAACTGTTATCCCGTTTAACAGAAGAACAGGTTAAATGTATTCTTTGTGTTTTTGATGAACGACTGAGTATTTTATTCCCAGGAACACAAGATGAAAGTATTTAATGATAAATATTGTCGATCATCTGGCATTGGTTGCAATGACATCATTGGCAGCCAATCAGCAATCACAAATCAAACACACCCTACTCGTCACCAAGATCTCAGGTGCACACCTGACAGTCTCGGAGTGTGATTGTGCCGTGCATAAAGCTCGAGCGGGTCTCTTTTCTTAGCGATCTCAGAAGTCTCGGCTGTATCGGCGTGAATTCCCGAAGCTCCCACAAGCCTGGTGATCGAATGTATTAGCGACGGTCTCATCCTTACCAATTAGTATTTCTTTTGTTTTTTCTAGGCTTAAGGTTTTTGATTATTTAGCTATTTGTCTGAGTGCTTGAGTGAGTGCATTTCCCTTTCTTTGATTTTGAATTGATTCTTGTAACGTAAATTTATTTTCTTGTAATTAATAAATTTACAGTGCTCTGTTAAATGTAACAGTCGTGTTTGATTTTCCCACATATTTAGTACGCTTTTGCTACTCCATGTTAGCACAACTTATATTAATCACGACTGGTACTTAGGCCAGCTCTTGGTATTAATTCTTAAATCCGTTGTGCTAGCTAGGAGTTTGGCTAAGCCAAGATCCTGTTTATTATTATTATTATTTTTTGAATGTTAAGGGGAGAAACTAACTTTCTCAGAGGCCAACAGTACAGTAATACAGCCTTTTTGAGCGTTTAGTCTCTGCTGTATACTGTTGAGAAAGTTTATAAATTCTCAATTCTTGAGAACTGGTGAAGTAAGCTAGCATAAAAGTGAAATCGCTATTTGATTTCACGAGTCGATTCTCTCATGATAATCGACCCGATACTCATTCCTTTCATTCATAGTAACATTTATCATATTCCCCCTGACATCTAACTCGAATTCTTCTCGCTCCTTCTGGCACCTTGCCAAAAACCTTTCTAACAACTTTACCTCATCATCCTTCCCTCCTCTTTTCTACTCTGATGGCTCTGTAGCTATTTCTTCTACTGATAAAG
>JAGKTI010002443.1:20474-33964 GCA_018397915.1 Birgus latro
CCTCTACGACGGGCACATATTACCAGTCTAGCAACAAACTCTCATCCCTTTTCTGTCCAACTCTCTAATGCAAGAGTTAACCGTTTCTCCCAGTCCTTCATTTATGCAACTGGTCAACTCTGGAACTGTCTTCCTCTGTCTGTATTTCCTACTTCCTATGATCTCCAGTCTTTCAAACGCAGTGTGTCGAGGCATCTCGAAATGAACGGATCTTGAATTTGGCTCTCTTTTGTACTGTTTTTGCTTTTTCTTGGAAGGAACAGTATGCAGGCCTGTGGCCTTTGGTTCCTTCTTCCTTGCATAAAAAAAAAAAAAAATAGGGTAAGTAGCAGTAGCAGTAGAGTGACCCCAGTCTATCTGGCCAAGCAGGCAAGCAATTGCCCTCACAAGGCTATCCTGTGCAGTTCCCTTGTAGATGACAGTGCCTTGCCACAGTGAGTGGGGAAAAGTGTGGAGGTTTGGTTCCTGGATGGACAATGCATTTGCATCTCTCCACATATTCAACAGGGGCACCATTACTAGGCTCCACATCACCCCATTATGAGGTTATATGGTTACCACTCAGGACTGGAAATGGACTTCTGAGTCACAGTAAACCATTTAGCTTGTCATTCAGTGTAGAGCCACCTGAAGTGGAAAGATGAGTAACAAATAGTGACAAGACGGATGGAAGAAATAGAAAAAAAGGACAGACACAGAAAAAGAATGATAAAAATGAAGGCAGAAGTAAGCAGCACTATATCAAATGAGTGGATGATAGATGCCCTCATCTATCACTTGGCAGGTGTAGGTGAAATGCATTCAGAAAGTAAAATGCAGATGGTTTGACTTCAGGTGGAGTCAGGAATTAATGATGTGCAAATGACTGTCTGACCCATTTCACATGGCATGCTCTTGATATCTTTTCCACATTCATATTTTCATTTTCACTTGTTTTGGATCCTCCCTCACCCCATCATTAAGTACAGAGAACAAGGTAATGATAATTATGATTTAATAACAGATATGAACCAAACTGGATTTCTAGAAAAGTTAACAGTATAACAAACCATATATCAAGACTAAGCTATTGGAAGTCCTCAATATAAGCAACCTTTTTTAACCCTTTCGCACACGGGACCGCAATTTGCGTTTCATGTGGTGTGGTGTGCCAAAGCACAGGACCTCAAATTGCGTGAAAACGCGAAAAAAATTAACCAAAAAATAAGTTTTCGGTCAATTTGCGTCAAATTTTGTAGCGTTCTAGCAGCCACGTGTATCTCCCAAGGTAAGACCTTGGCAACACTGCAATGACTCATATGTGCCTGTATGTAGTGATAGAATCTCAGTGCTCCACTAGCAGCCAGACAGCAGGATCGTGCTGTGTTGTGTTGTCCCTTTAAATCCGCCATTTTCCCCCTCCCACCCGAAGCTGAAGCCATTATTGAAATCTTGTGATTGTACAGTGTTTTTGACTATACTGTGAAGTGATTGTGTCTACTGGACATAGATATATTGTTTGTAAAGCATTGGGGCCCGTTATCAGCCGTTAGGCCTAGAGGCAGAGTCTAGTTTGTTATAGCGGGGTTTCCACTCACCCTGCCCATAAAATGATGTATTTTACCCTTATAGTGAAGCCATTACTTATATCTGTGAAACATATAGTGCCTGGATTAATGAAATAACTGACCTACCATAGCAGGCATTATGTTATGCCAAAGAGATACACAGACATATGCATTAGTTGCTAAGGGAACGGGCGGTCTCTTACGCCATACAGTAAGGAAGGGAATAACAGAAGAGGCTGGGATGGAATCATGTGATAGTGTTTTATATTGTATATGGTTCAGTGTGAAATATACGTATAAAATAGTGCAGCGAGTGTTCACCGAGAAAGATTGCGTGCATTGACTGACAGCGGAAAGTTACGTAATGATCAGAGACAAGAAAATACGCCACACAGCGACACATATACGACATTGTATACGTATATCGTGCAGCGGAAGTTCGTGGAGAAATCTATTGTGTGCATTGCATGTGTTAGGCAAACGTGGTGCAAGGAACAGAGAATATGCCACACACACACACACACACACACACACACACACACACACACACACACACACACACACACACACACACACACACACACACACACACACACACACACACACTCACTCACGCACTCACACACAACTCACACACTACCAAATTCATCTTCAATTCCTTCAAGTTCCTGCCAGCAGCTCAACACCTCTGGAGCAAGTGAGTTATCCAAATTTTGTTGATTTGTACATTGACCTGTTTCTACATTTCTATATTTTTTTCACAAATAAGTATTGTTTTTTACATATACACATATGAGATGGAAGAAAGTTCAGCTTTAGTATTAGTACCTAGCAAAAAGACTAGTTGAAATGTCGGGTTACTGACAGCACTATCAAAGAGCTTATGATATTTCACGTGTATAATTTGAGTAAAAAATAATAATAATAATAAAACGTAATGAGCGAAAATATGTAAGTATTCGTGAAGCAGGGAAATTGAGCGTTTTTATCTCGCTTGCGGGCGAGGAAGAGTATTCTATCTTTGTTGTCCATTTACTCCAAAATTACTGAACATATCGATTTCCTGTAAGAACCATGATAAAGATCAGTGAATTCTATGTATGTACAGGACATAACTATGCAATTCCTCTAATGAAAAGTTGTGGTTACGTAGGCGGTTATTGTGCGCGCATGACGAAAGTGCACCGCGGCCGTGAGTACCCTGTAGTTTTTTGCGATTTACTCGGAAACTATGAGGCGTATCAAAACAAAATGGTAACAGGAGAAAGCTTATGAAATTCTACATAAGATTATGTAATAAAAACATAAGGTGTGCAAGAAAACTTGTGCAGTATACCTCCCTGAACAAAAGTCAATTTTTTTTTACAAAAATGGCTTTTAGTTTTTGGCTATTTTCTCGAAAACTACAAATCGCATCACAACCGGACATACCTCATTAGAAAGCCAATGAGATTCTCTATCAAAACTATAATAACATTTTTCTGTATGATGGAAAACACTTGAACGATGATGATGGGAGGTGAGATCAACGTTTCAAAATGTTTATTCACGGAGGCCTAGTGTACTTTTATTCGTATTTTTCTGGTTTTTCTATTGGCTTATCAGCTAGAACAAACACCGGCGAATATGATGATGTGAGTTTCAGGGCAACATTTTGAGGTTTGGGTGGCGAAAATGAGGCGAGAATACGTGTAATTTGTGTACCACAGGCTGCCAGCGGAGCGCGCGGGGGAGTAAAATCGTGAGCCATGAAACTTAATAAAACTTATCATGCGCGAAAGCGTTAATATTCACTTTGCCATTAAGTTCACACTTGAGGAGGCAACACGGTGGTGGGACAAGGATGTAGAAGCCGCAGTTAACCCCTTAACCGCGGGTTGTCACTTCCGTGACGCTTGGGCGCAATGGATCATACCGCGGGGTGTCACTTTTGTGATTTTATGTTGTTTTGAATTCGCCCGGACTTTCAGGTGGTGACTTGTATCATCTATCAGCACTGCCAATGTCCAACAATATTCAGAGCTGCTAATGTCATCAGTACTCCCATCCATTGTTGACAATTTAGCCATTTTCCCCCATTCAAGACTCCCCTCCCTACCTCCCCTCCATTACCCTCTCGTGTCGTCTGCTCAGCCGCTCTGCGCTACGTAAATCTTCCCTGGATTTTTCCACCGATTTCATCCATCGAAATGAGCCCTATGCCCTATTCTTATACAAAATAATATATATAGATATAAAAATAAGGTGACTGATAGTGCCATACACCTGGAAATGGCTAATTATCACTCGGCAACATTCAACCTGCACTCATTCGCTAATTTCCCCTGCTTTTTTCCTCAAGAAATATGCCATATGAGCTATTCTCGTAACATAAACGTATATAAGAAAAGAAGGGAGAAACCTGAGTGATATTTACAGTATATTCACCTGGAACTACCTAATTTATTATGTATTGTCTAGATTTCCTACGATTTATTTTCTTAGCATATACATTAGCAGCTGACATTTGTGATGGGAAGCGTTAGGAGAAACATGTTAAGGTGGTTTGGGCATGTGGAGAGGATGGAGAGTGAAAGACTGACGAGGAGAGTGTATGTGAGTGAGGTGGAGGGGGTGAGAGGGAGGCGGAGGCCGAGGATGAGATGGAGGGATGGAGTGGAGAGGTATATGAGAGAGGGGGGTGAGTTGGGAGCGTGGTAGTGAAATGGCAGGGGACAGAGTGACATGGAGGCGATTTGTTTGTGGCCACCCCGTTCGGTATTGAGGCGTCTGGCAATAGATAGATAGATAGATTTTCAATTCTTGGCTACCCAGATACCTACATCTCAGTTCACTGTCGTCCTTCAATGTGGGGGCACGTCGCAGTCGCGCCCCTCCATTTCTGCCACTTTTGCGCCCATTATAAAAGGCCCTGTGCCCTTTACCCCTACTAAACATCGTGTGGGAAGCGGTATAAGTGTGATAAAGTACTAGAAATAATAAAGTATGAGTGTGTATATGAATAAGAAATGACAATACGAGCGGCGAATTAGTGCGAGTGGGAGGCTCATACGCACTCATATTTTACATTGCTTTCACTGTTTTTTGGGGGGAGTATGGATTCCAAACTACTTGGAAATCATTGAATAGTGTTTCTAGTGTTAATATCTGGCAGTGGTATTCATATCACGGGAAGTCGGGCAGTGTAAAGTGAAGACTTAGTTACCCAACTTCAGAAGTCTCCACAAGTCCTACGGTAGTCTACGAGTGCTAAAAAAAAACATCCCAGGAGAAAGCTGAAGGTATGTGCCACACGCACATGTAATTATAATATTCTAGGACTAATAACTGATTTTTGGCAAATATTTTTAAAAAGACAGTCAGAGCGCGGATTTCCACCGCGGGATGGGCATGGCGCGCCTCCGACAACCCCGCGGTTTAAGGGTTAAGGAGAATATGAGGATATTTCTAGGAATGGAAAAGTGGTTGAAATAGAGAAGAATACTTGGCTACCAACTGTAGGTCAGGAAAAAGGAAATATACATGACAAAACCTGGTCTGGTCTCTAAAAGTTTTCCATCCATCCATCAATTATCCAATCCTATGTCGTCCCACAAAGGAGCGTAGGAGCCTGGGGCTAGGCAAGTTGGTCCTGACATTTAAGATGAGACTGACCAGCCTCACTCATCCCTGAGTGGCAATACATGAGCAATAAACTCCAACCACCCCTTGGATATGAACCTTCACCGGCTCAATCTGATTGGAGCGCCGAAATTACCCACTAAACCATCAGGTGCCAAAATTTGGTTATATGGTTACCACCCAGCATAGTAAATGATTTCCTGGTGTACAGGAAACCATCTGGCTTGTCACTCAGTGTAGAGTCACCCACAGGCAGAAGGACGAGGAAAGAATGAAGCAAAGAAAGACAGAAGAGGGAGTGTAAAGTCACCAATAGGCAGAAGGGCAAGAAAAGAATGAAAGAAAAAATGACAGAAGAGGACTGAAGGAAAGAAGGTTGGAGGAGAGGATAGGGCAGACACCCGAGAGCAGCACTACATCGAGTGAGTGGATACTGGATAAAATAGAGTTGAAAGTGTTAGTGTGTGTGCGCAAGCACACACCTGCTAAGTCACGAGTGATGACGTCATCGGAAGGTTCCTGTGGTATGCAACCGGGAACCTTGGCAGTTCAAGTTGTGAGGCCGGTGAGTGTGATTTGCCTAGTTCCTACACTGGTAGCAGAGTGTGGTTAGAAGAATGGCGTCGTGTTCAACGAAGTGGCCTCCAAAACTTGAAAATGATTCTGCATATGAGAGCTGGAAAAAAGACACTGGCATTTGGTGCGAACTAACGGACCTAGCAAAAGAAAAACAAGCCTTAGCTATTCACCTGTCATTGTCTGGAAGAGCGAGGGTGGTGTCTTCGCAGATTGATACAGATGTTCTGAAGCAGAAGGATGGTGTTCAGACCCTGCTGAAAAAATTAGACGGTTTATTTCTCGTGGACAAAGGACGTCAACAGTTTGCATCTTTTTACTTTTTATGAGCTGTACAACTTCAGAAGAGCCAGTGATATGAACATTCAGGAGTTCGTGACAGAATTTGAGCATGTTTATTTCAAATTTACAAAGCAGGACATGGAACTGCCAAATTCTGTGATGGCTTTTATGCTCTTAGCTGCATGCAAACTTTGAGACAGTGAGCGACAACTAGTGATGTCCGCGATAACTGAGGTGACATATGAAAATATGAAATCTGCCCTGAATTGTATTTTTGCTGGTGAAATTGGCAGGCAGAATGAGGCATCGGTGTCCGCCCGGGAGGTGAAAGACGAACCAGTATTTTGGAGTGACGAAGTTGGGGGTGACAAAACGCTTTATGCTAGAGGTACTCGACGAGGACGGAGAATGTTGCGGGGTGGTGCAATAAGTGATCGACGTTGGGGTAGTGGCCGATGTTCAACCGTATCTGCTAGAATTCCCCAATGCTCATCCAGCGGCAGGAGGCAGAACCCACTTGGGTCTGACGCAAAGGTATCGAGGTGTTTCGTATGTGATTCTAGATTTCATTGGGCACGTGACTGTCTGGATGCATACGAAAACGACGGCAGTCGAGAAGAGAATTCTGAAACAGTGCATCTGTCGTTATTTATGGGCTATGTGGATGCTGCTGCTAGTAGAGGTAAGTCACAGACTCTAGTAGAAGAATCTAAGGGATGTGCTCTTCTAGACACAGGGTGTTCTACAACTGTATATGGAGTTGAATGGATCAATTGCTATTTAAGTGAGCTCACTGAATACGAACGTGATGCTAAAAGAGAAGAAGCGTCATCCTCAACGTTTACTTTTGCTGATGGTGTCACAGTTTCTTCCCTCAAATGTGTTACGCTGCCCTGCTGCATTGGAAACATGCGTGCTACCATTATGACTGATGTTGTGGACTGCAATATTCCCTTGCTGTTGAGTAGACGTTCCATGAAAAAAGCAAAAATGTTGATTAACCTTGAAACTGACCAGGTCAAAATTTGTGGAACTATCATTGATTTAAAGTCCTCATCTTCAGGCCATTACTCACTTCCAATTTCCTTATGACTAGATCGTGAATTTTGTGAAACAATCATGTTGGCATCTCGTGGGGGTGATGTAGAAAAAACCGCTTTGAAGCTTCACAGGTAATTTGGACACCCAACATCGGCAAAACTAATTAAACTGATCACAGATGCGGGAATTAAAAGTACAAAACTGGAACGGGCTATCAAGGCTGTATCTGATGCTTGTACAGTCTGTTGCAGATTTAAGAAAGCCAAGCCCCGACCCGTAGTCAGTTTGCCCATGGCGTCTAAGTTTAACGAAGCCATAGCCATGGATTTAAAAGCTTGGGGAAGGCATTATTTCTTAGTCCTTGTTGATTTGGCGACCAGGTATTGTAATGCGATAGTAATCGCGGATAAGTGTGCGCCCACCATTATCAAAGGAATATTTCGGAGCTGGATTGTTGTGTTTGGTGCACCTAGAAAAATTCTTACAGACAATGGCTGTGAATTCAACAATGCGGAAATGCGAGCATTGGGAAAGGCCTTCAATATCAAGATCATGACAACGTCTGCAGAGAGTCCTTGGAGCAACGGAGTCTGTGAGCGTCAAAATGCAGTCATTGGTGACATTGTTAGGAAGATAATGGCTGATAGCCAGTGTGAATTGGATGTGGCCTTGGGATGGGCAGTATCGGCAAGAAATGCTCTCACCAACTACTCAGGCTTTTCTCCTAACCAACTTGTTTTTGGTCAAAACCCTGGTCTGCCTAATGTGTACGCAAATGATCCTCCAGCCTTGGAACCTTCATCACCATCGAAAATTGTGAGAGACAACTCGAACACTCTTTATTTAGCTAGACAAGAGTTTATAAAGACCGAATCAGATGAACGCTTGGCTAGGGCTCTGCGGCACAACGTACGTTTGAGTGACCTAAACGACATCCGAAATGGAGATGAAGTCTTCTACAAAAGAAATGACAGTCATGAGTGGCACGGTCCCGGAATTGTAATAGGCAGAGATGGGAAACAAATTCTGGTGAGACACGGCAGTGTATACGTGCGAGTGCATGTATGTCATCTAGCGCGAGCGCCAGAGCAAGATATTACAGTTGAAAGTGGTGTCAGCAGTGATGAGAAGAACAATGTTGTCCAGGAGAAGCCTAATGACGATCCTACGCAAGTGTCGAATAACTATCCACCAGATGACGACTCAGAAGATGGTGGTCCCAATTGATGAGCCTCCCACAGTTTCTGTTCCGATTAATCAGCTTCCCAAAGTTTCTGTTGGTCAACGTATAAAGGGAATACATTCAGAAAGTGGAGAGTTGGTGTCTGGAAGGATTATAAGTTGGGCAGGTAAAGCCACTGGAAAGTACAAACACTGCTATAATTTGAAGAGGGACTCTGACGGCAGCATTGATTGGATAGATTTAGAGAAGGATCTTAGCGAATGGGAAGTGGTTGATGATGACACAGAAATGCTTGTTCTTTTCAACTCTGAGCCCGTATTATGCGCTAAGGAAAATGAAATTACAAATTGGCAGAATAATGATGTGTATGAGGAAGTAGATGATGTTGGGCAAAGTGCCATAACGGTTCGATGGGTTGTGACAGAAAAACTGAAAAATGGAAAGTCTATTGTTAAGGCCCACTTAGTCGCCAGAGGATATGAGGAAGACAACAGTGGATCTCCGAAAAGACTCGCCTACTTGTTCAAAGGAAGCAGTGCATTTGGCATTTTCTTTGGCCTCCACCAACCAGTGGGATTGCCACACTATGGACGTGAAAGCTGCCTACTTGCAAGGTAACGACATTGAGACAGTTGTTCATTTACGTCCTCCGCCTGAATATGCAAATGGTAAGTTATGGAGACTAAAGAAAACTGTTTACGGCCTTTGTGATGCTGCTAGGCATTGGTATCTGCGCGTAAAAGATCAGTTGTTGAGTCTCGGAGCTAAGGTGTCATCACTGGATTCAGCGCTGTTCTCTTGGAGCAATGGTGGCAAAGTCGAAGGCATTGTATGCATCTACATCGACGACTTCCTTTGGGATGGTACACATGAGTACGAACAGCAAGTGATAAATCGTTTGAGTCAAATATTCCTCATCGGCAGTTCAGAATCAAAAGCCTTCAAATACATTGGTCTCAATGTCATCTCCAACATCGATGGCAGCATAACGCTCAACCAATTCCAGTATGCTTCATCTCTGAAACCAGTCACACTGAGTAAACATCGTGCAGCAGTAAAATCAGGGGAGCTGTCCGAGTCTGAGAAAATGGAGTACCAAGCATTAATTGGGCAACTCAATTGGACTGCCACATACACTCGGCCAGATATTGCCTTTGATGTGTGTGAGTTGAGTGTGAATAGCAACCGAGCTACCGCAGTGGATTTGCTTAGACTCAATAAGGTGATCTCGAGGATGAAGACTGACAACATGAAGCTATACATTCCAAAAATGGGGCCGATCAAGGACTGTCATATAGAGTGCTTTTCGGATGCCTCATTTGCCAACCTTGTAGGCAATGGATCTCAGGGAAGTTTTGTGATCTTCCTACGAGATGCTAGTGAGGCAAGATGTCCTATATTCTGGCAGACAAGAAAGATCAGGAGGGTCGTCAAATCTACCTTATCTGCTGAGGCGTTGGCGCTGCTTGAATGTGCTGAAACGGCTGTATATCTCTCCAACATATTGCGTGAGGTTTCTGGATGTGGAAACATCAAAATAAAGTGTTTCGTCGACAACAAGAGTCTGGTGGACGCCCTTTACTCCTGTAGGAGCGTAGAAGACAGGAGATTGCGCAATGATATTGCTGTGTTGCGGGACATGTTGGAGCGGGGGGAGATTGATGAGGTATCCTGGGTGGATACATCACAACAACTGGCTGATTGTCTCACCAAGAAAGGTGCCTCAACCGAGCAGCTGCGTGCAGCAGTCAGCTGAGACTAGAAAGTTTATAATACTTCAAGAGACATTACATATCTGTATGTGGCCAGAGACTGGGTCTTGATAGTAATTAAACAAAAGTGTATGTATTGGATACATAGTGCGTATCGGGTGTTGATGGTACTCACACAAAAGTCTATGTATTGGATACATAGTGTGTATCAGACGCAAATAGACCATCCAGCTTCGTCCTTGGAATCTTCTGTCAAATTAAGAAGAGAGGACGAGAGTGTTAGTGTGTGTGCGCACGCATACACCTGCTAAGTCACGAGTGATGATGTCATCGGAAGGTTCCTGTGGTATGCAACCGGGAACCTTGGCAGTTCTCAGTGTGAGGCCGGTGAGTGTGGTTTGCCTAGTTCCTACATAAAGGAAGAATACGAGGTCTGTTCAGAAAGTGTCAGCCTTTACGCTCTACAACAATAAATAGCTAACCTGTTGAGCTAGGACACTATTCCCCTTCAACGTAGGCTCCTTCTGACTTGACACACATAGTCCAGCATTCTTTCCAATGCCTAAAACATTTTTCCCAGTTGGTTTTCAGGATCTCCCGCAGCTGCTCTGTCGCATTCGTCATAAGGTTTTCTCTTGTCTCAAATCAAAAACCCTTCAGCAAAGTTTTGAGCTTGGGAAATAACCAAACGTCGTATGGAGCATGCCAAACCTGTGGGATGTACTTGGCCAAAAATTCCTGAATCAGTTAATAATAATGGACAGGGGCATTGTCGTGGTACAGCTTCCAACTTGCTGGTTTCCAAAGGTCTGGTCTCTTCCACTGAACTAAATCATGAAGACGAAGGATAACGTCGAGGTAGTAATGTCTGTTGACAGTATGACCTTCAGCAGCGTATTCATGATGCACAACACCACGAGGGTTGAAAAAAACTATCAGCATGCTGGTGCACTTCGCCTTGCTGCGGACATGTTAAGCTTTTTATTGGCCAAGGCAACCCTGCATGCTTCCACTAAGACGACTGTGCTATGGTTTCTGGGTCGTACCCGTACACCCAAGTCTCATCTCCAGTGATAAACAGTCCTCAGAATGTCTGGATTGCTCTTTACACACTCCAGCAAGTCATGTGCAACATTCATCTGAGAACAGAGATCATGATGAATGCGATGAAACACCTACAGGAGATACCGAAAACTGATTTCAAAAAATGTTTCAGACAGTGGAAAGAATTCTAGGCTACATGTGTCATGACAGATGAGGCCTACTTTGAGGGGGGTTTGGTGTCCTAGCTCAACAGGCTAGCTATTTATTTTTTTAGAGCCTAAGGTTAGATACATTCTGAACAGACCTCACATGATACTTCATCATCATCATCATCTGCACCTTTCCCACCCTAGGGCAGGGTTATGAGTAGCAATGTCCAGATAGCCCAAACATGCCCACTCCAATGGGCCACGCTTCCATTCATTCATCATTCTAGCCCCCAGAATCCTGGCTCCATCTGATACACCAAAAACTTTCACCACATTCTATAGCTTCACAAAAACGTATCTAACAGAGTCGATCAGAATGCTGTCACGTTATAACAGGGTGCCAAATTCCTGATCACACATTTCTCACAACATTCATCCAGCTTGCTCGATCTCATCAGTCCCTTAGCCTCAACGACTTCCATACTTCTTCCTCACACACTCATCCACAATATCCCTCCACCTTCTCCTTAGCCTAGCTCACCTCCTCCCTCCTTCAAATTCACTCAGATATACTTTTTCACAACTCTATTGTTATCCATTCTCTCCACATACCATACCATCTAGGTACACTCTCTTTGACGAATCATATTATTTTGTATACTATCCACTCTCCGCATTCCACATCCGTTCCTCAGCAGTCCCATCTCCACTGGTCTCACTCTTGACTTTTCATTTTCATTCCACACCATAATCTCACATTCATATGTTAAAGCTGGCACTAACACTCCTTCATGTAAGCCTTGTGCAGCTGCAACACTCAAGCCTTTGTTTCTTATCAATGTCTTCATAGCACCAGCTACCTCCCTCCCTTGTGTCACTCTACTTTCCATTATTCCAGTCTCTCTCCATTCACTGCAACATCACACTGGGAGTCACCTTCTCTCTCGATTACCATCATCTTCTCTTTTCTACATTTACTCTCAAGGCACGACGCTCACAGACATCAGCAATACTCTGCGCCAGTCCACCAAGCTCTTGTTTGCAATTTGCAAGTAGCATTGCATCATCAGCATACAACAAATTTGAGATATTCCATCCATATAATTCGTTACCAATGCCATCCTCCTCTCCATTACTCATGTTTTTACTTCTCTCATCATCACATCCATATATACAGTATGTACTGAAAAACCATGGGGACATCACACAACGTTGTCGCATACCCACACTGACTGTGAACCATTCACTTGGATACCCATTTACCCTGACACATGCCTCATTACCATCATAAAAGCTCTTGAGGGCATCTAGCAGCTTACCAACTTTTTTTTTTTTTTTATGCAAGGAAGAAGGAACCAAAGGCCACAGGCCTGCATAAATAACTGTTCCTTCCAAGAAAGAGCAAAAACAATACAAAAGAGAGCCAAATTCAAGATCCGTTCAATTCGAGATGCCTGGACACACTGCATTTGAAAGACTGGAGATCATGGGAAGTAGGAAATACAGACAAAGGAAGACAGTTCCAGTGTTGACCAGTTGCATAAATGAAGGACTGGGAGTAACGGTTAACTCTTGCATTAGAGAGTTGGACAGAAAAGGGATGAGAGTTTGCTGCTAGACGGGTACTACATGCCCGTCGTAGAGGTGGAGGGATGCAAGCAGACAGTTCAGAGGAACAGTGACCATTGAAGTAGCGATAGAAGAGAGATAAAGATGCAACAGTGCGGCGAAGAGACAAAGGTTGAAAAGAATCAGTAAGAGGAGGAGAGTTACTGAGATGAAAAGCCTTTGACTCCACCCTATTGAGAAGAGCTGCATGTGGGGAGCCTCCCCACACATGAGAGTTGTACTCCATACACGGGCGAATAAAACCCGTGTACAAGGTCAACAACTGTGCAGGGGTAAAGAAAGTTCGGAATCGGCTTAGCACACCTAATCTCTTGGAAGCAGATTTCACAAGAGATGTAATATGTTCTTTCCAAGACAAATCCCGAGAGAATGAAACCCCAAGCATGTTCAAGGATGATGCAGGACATAACTGTTCATTATTAAACATTAGTGGGTAATCCTGAGGAAGATTTTGTCGGGTTGATAAGTGTAAGAACTGAGTTTTTGATGCATTAAAAATAACAAGATTATTTTTACCCCAATCAGAGATACGAGCCAAGTCAGACATTAGGTGTGCCATAGCCTCATCCCTTTTTTGTTGAAGTAACTGCTGAGATGGACGTTGCAGGAACCGAATGGAAAGGTGAAGGGTGGAATCATCAGCATATGAGTGGATAGGGTTAGATGTACAGCTTAGAAGGTCATTGATGAATAAAAGGAAGAGAGT
>JAGKTI010002443.1:43653-66994 GCA_018397915.1 Birgus latro
ATGGAGAGACAGACTAACAAATGAGGAAGTGAAGGAGCGTTGTGGTGTGGTTGAGGACGTGATGGGAAGCGTTAGGAGAAACACGTTAAGGTGGTTTGGGCATGTGGAGAGGATGGAGAGTGAAAGATTGACAAGGGGAGTGTATGTGAGTGAGGTGGAGGGGGCGAGAGGGAGGGGGAGGCCGAGGATGAGATGGAGGGATGGAGTGGAGAGGTATATGAGAGAGGGGGGTGTGAGTTGGGAGCGTGGTAGTGAAATGACAGGGGACGGAGTGACATGGAGGCGATTTGTTTGTGGCCACCCCGTTCGGGATTGAGGCGTCTGGCGATAGATAGATAGATAGATAGAATCTTCTGAACTCTCTACTCTCTGGCTTCAGCTTTCCTGTCTTTCGCTGACTAAATATATCTGTGTTGTTTACTTATCCCCTAATTCTACTAAAAAAAATTCTTTTCTTCGCCTATCTTCATTCTAAGATGGAACACATCCTATCCATTTCTCCTTTCTCTGAAATCTCCACCCAAGGATATTTTACTGTTCACCACCACCTTTGGCTCTCCTCTTCTTTCACTGATTCACCTGGTGAACAAGCCTACATTCATATGCTTAGCCCACAGACAGCAGGGGACGGTTATATCCGACTCGAAATAGGTGGGCCAGGGATGCCAGGTGTCAGATGGAACCACAAGTGTTTTCGCGCCACAATTTGAAGTGGCCGCTACTCGATCTAATCACCAAGGGGTCGGGATAGACTCCCGCCACCTGAGGCAAGCATACCTCATTCGTCTCTGTGATTATGCCAGGCGTAGGACGTTTTCTTTAACCTCTCGTCCAATTCTGTTCCCATCTCACGTGGAGCCCTTGCCTTATCCACACCTGCCAAGCCTCTTTCCAAGGATACTAGGAAAGGGCTAAGTGATACTGCCATAGGCATGCCTTGGATGCTACTGTGTCTAGTTTATCTAGTAATGTAGTGGTAGCTGGGGGTACTCACCATCCACTCACTCGATGTAGTGCTGCTCTCGGGTGTCTGCCCTTTTCTCTCCTCCATCCTTCTTTCCTTCAATCCTCTTCTGTCTTTCTTTCCTTCATTCTTTCCTTGTCCTTCTGCCTATGGGTGACTTTACACTTCCTCTTCTGTCTTACTTTCCTTCATTCTTTCCTTGTCCTTTTGCCTGTGGGTGACTCTACACTGAGTGACAAGCCAAATGGTTTCCTGTACACCAGGAAACCATTTACTACGCTGGGTGGTAACCACATAACCAAATTTTGGCACCTGGTGGCTTAGTGGGTAATTACGGCGCTCCAATCGGATTGAGCCGGTGAAGGTTTACATCCAAGGGGTAGTTGGGGTTTATTGCTCATGTAATGCCACTCAGGGATGAGTGTGGCTGGTCATTCTCATTATAACGTCAGGACCAACTAGCGTAGCCCCGGGCTCCTACGCTCCTCTGTGGGGCGATATAGGATTGGATGATGGATGGATGGAAAATAAGTTATCACGTTAAGAGTGAAACTAGTCTGGGCCATGCACACACGGATGAATACATCCTGACTAGCTCGCCGAAAATAACCTATCTTCTTCACATCCCTACTCATCAATGCCACCACCTACAGACCTGGGGATGCTTTAATTCGCAAGAAGAAGAGTTGTTGTTGTTGTTGTTGTTGTTTGTTTTGAGTTTTACACCATGTCCCCTTTTTTGATATGGGCTAAGACATTGCCCGTGTAGGGGACTTTGGTTTTGGAGCGTGTAGCACTTTATGACCGGATGCCCTTCCTGATGTCCACCAATGACTCTTGGGTGGACTTGAACCTCTGACCCTTCGGTCAAAGCACTCTAACCCACCGAGCCATGGCTGCTACAATCAACGGAGAGTGCTACCTCTCTGGGCAAGGCAGCTTACCCGGGTGCAGCGCAGACTCATAACTCTTTGGTCTCGAGTCAGGCGCTCTACCATTGAGCCACCATATATGGTTTTAAATTTGTTTCCCTAACTGTTATACTTTCTGAGATATTAAGGTTTGAAAAGAAGCAATTTTGGGAAAATTGGCCATACTGAGAGGACGACAGTGGTTAATGACCTAGAGCAGCTTGTACAACACCCTACCCATACCCCTGACCACCTTGTAGAGAGTATTAACATACTTGACCTCTTCCTTACAACTGATCCCTCTGCTTACACTGTTAATCTTTCCTCTCCGTTGGGCTCCCCCAGTTACAACCTCATCATCTTAACCTGTCCTATTGCTCCAGTACAGCCTGTGGGCCCACCCAGGAAGTGGCTGCTGATTAGGAGGCCCTCAGGCAGTACGGGGAGGCGATGGCTCAATCGGTAGAGGTGGCCTGCAGTCCCGACGGACCCAGGTTCAAATCCGCGCCGGGCCAGGGAACAGTTTAAGGATTTGAATTTCATTAAATTGGGCTTTACTGATCTACCAGAATCCTGCCGACACGTCGTTAAAATACCCCCGCTAATACCAATACACCAGTCCTGTATAAGACAGCCCTAGCATGTATTCAATATGGACGGTGGGTGTTAGCGCCGAAGTGGTGACATGTGGAGGTGTATGGTATGTAGGAGGACTGCTGGGCCTTGATAGCAGGCTGTGAAGCCTATGCCCAGAGTTGGACACATAAAAAAAAATGTACTTCTTTGACTTTCCCTGAAATGATTATTGATTCCGTGGCCGGGAGCCATCTAAGTGTGCCTTGCGCATTACAGAGGTTATTCTCTTGGGTATGGAGGCATACATTTCTTTCTCATATCCTTAAAAAAAAAAAAAAAAAAAAAAAAAAAAAAAATCACGCTTGTTCTTATGCTGTCCACAACAAGAAGGCCTACAAAAGGCAATGGTGCCATCTCACTCCTGAATCCCATCTCTTCTGTTTCTGGCCGGAATTGTGTTAAGTCTGTTCTTCACTCAGCAAAAAAAATATTTTCATTAATACTAAATGCTCTGAACTATCCATCTCGAATTCTTCCAGCTTCTTCTGGCATCATGCCAAAAACCTTTCAAACAACTTTATCTCATCATCCTTCCCTCCTCTTTTCCCCTCTGTTGGCTCTCTAGCTATTTCTCCTACTGATAAAGCAGAACTCTTTGCTCAGATTTTCTCCTCCAATTCCACCTTAGACGATTCCGGTGCTGTTCCTCCATCACTTCCCCCCTCTGACTTCCTCATGGCTGATATATAAAATTTCTTAAACTGATGAATTTTTTGCCATCAATGGCCTCAATACTAACAAGGCATATGGGCCTGATGGGGTCCCTTCTGTTGTCCTCAAGAACTGTGCTTACACCCTGCCTAAGGAAACTCTTTTGCCTTTGTCTATCAACCTGCTCGTTCCCTTCTTGCTGGAAGTTTGTTCTCATTCAGCCTGTCTAAAGAAGGGTGACCATTCCCAGCCCTCTATCACCCAACTGGTAGCTCGATCGGTAGAGAGCTGGCTTGCGGTCCCATGGGACCCAGGTTCGAATCCTCGCTGGTGCAGGGTACAGTTTAAGGATTTGAATTTCATTAAATCAGGCTTTACTGATCTACCAGAAGACCCGCCGACATGTCATAAAAATAACCCCGCTAATACCAATACACCAGTCCTGTATGAGACAGCCCTAGCATGTATTCAATATGGACGGTGGGTGTTAAGCACCGAAGTGGTGACATGTAGAGGTGTATGGTATGTAGGAGGACGACTGGGCCTTGATAGCAGGCTGTAAAGCCTATGCCCAGAGTTGGACACATAAAAAAAAAAAAAAAAAAAAAAAAACCTGCTTTGACATCCCGTGTCTCAAAAGTTTTCGCGTCTATTCTTAACAGAAAAATTTTAAAGCATCTTTCCTGTCACAACCTTCTTTCTGACTGTCAGTATGGGTTCTGCAAGGGATGCTCCACTGACGATCTTCTCACCTACCTTTCAGACTCCTGGTCATCCTCCTTTCAGGAATCTGGCAAAAGCCTTCCCACTGTACTTGACATCTCTATGGCTTTCAATTGAGTCTGGCATAAATCTTTAATTTCCAAATTGCCCTCATATAGTTTCTATCCTCCTATCTGTGCCTTGACCTCTAGCTTCCTTTCTGGTTGTTCTATAGCTGCTGTTGTAGACAGCCACCGTTCCTCTAGAGCTATCAATAGTGGTGTTCCTCAGAGCTCAGTCCTATCACCAACTCTCTTTCTTTTAGTAATGAATGACCTCTAAGCTGTACATCTAACTCCACCCATTCATATGCTGATGCCTCCACCCTTCACCTTTCCATTCTCTTCCCACAGCATCCATCTCGGCAGTTACTTCAACAAATAAGGGATAAGGCTATGGCACACCTAATGTCTAGCTATGCTTATATCTTTGATTGGGGTAAAAATAATCTTGTTGTTTTTAATGCATCAAAAACTCAGTTCTTATATATGTCAACCAGGCAAAATCTTCCACAAAAGTACTCTCTAATTTTTAACAATATCCAGCCGATTCCTGCATCATCTTTAAACATACAGTACTTCGGGTTTCATTCTCTTAGGATTTATCTTGGAAAGAACATATTACTTCTCTTGCAAGCTCTGCTTCCAAGACCCAACTCTGTGCTTTCTTTGCCCCTGCACAGCTGTTGACTTTATACACAAGTTAGTTTTTTTTGCCCGTGTGGAGTACAATTCTGATTTGTGGGGAGGCTCTCCACATGAAGGTCTTCTCAACAAAATGGAGTAAAGCTTTTCATCTCATTAACTCTCCTCCTTTTACAGGCTCCCTTCAACCTCTATCTCTTCGCTGCACTGTTGCATCAGCATCTTTTTTCTATCGCTACCACAATGGTCACTGCTTCTCTGAACCGTCCACTTGCATCCCTCCACCACTACGGCAGGCGTGTAGCATCCGTCTGACAACAAACTTTCATCCATTTTATGCCCAACTCTCTAATGCAAGAGTTAACAGTTACTCCCGGTCCTTCATATATGCAACAGGTCAACTCTAGAACTGTCTCCCTCTGTCTGTATTTCTTCTGTTTATCTATCTATAGCCCGACACCCTAATCCCGCAAAGGGTGGCCGCAGACAAAACGCCTCCAAGTCGCTCTGTCACCCACCATTTGCCTACCCTCCCTCCAGCTCACTCCCCCCTCCCTCATATACCTCTCAACTCCATCCCTCCACCTCATTCTTGGCCTTCCTCTCCCTATCCCTCACTCCACCCCACCTGCATACACCCTCTTAGTCAGAGTTTCATTCTCGATTCTCTCCACATGTCCAAACCACCTCAGTGTATTTCTCCTAATCTTCTCAACCACATCCACATCCACCCCACGTTCCTTTACTTCTTCATTCGTCAACCTGTCCCTCCATGTCACTCCACATGCTGCCTATAATATCCAGTCTTTCAAATACAGTGTGTCCAGGCATCTTGAAATGAACAGATCTTGAATTTGGCTCTCTGTTATCTTATTTTTGTTTTTTCTTGGAGGGAACAATTTTCTGGCTCCTGGCCTTTAGTTCCTTCTTCCTTGCATAAAACAGACACACACACACAAGTCGCCAACAGAGACGGAGCTCCTACTGGATAGCGGGGAAATAATTGCTGAATCAGCAGTGAAAAGGAGACCAGCCTATTGTGATTATGTGAATGAGTGCATGAGTGGTGGTCCGGTCAGATGTTAAAAACGCAGGTATCAGTCATAAAGATACAAGATACAGTGGAAACAGAAAGTTTCCATATGGCTGCATCATGGCAGAGAGGGACAGTGCTTTGTTTACAACTGGTGAGGGGGAATTTGCAGGCTCCTCCGAAGACGATGTGGGAAATGGAAGTACTAAGCTGAATCAAACAAGAGTGGCAGGAAAAGAGAACAGCAGAGAGGAATGTCCAGGAGTTAAAAAAGGTATGGGCAGTAATTAGAGAGTTGCAGGAATGGACCTTACAGCAGGAGAGAGAGATCAAAATCCTACAGGATAAACTGGAAAATGTTGCACACATAGTGATGAACAAGAAAGAGAAGTCACAGAATTAAAGGTGAGTAACAAATCTGCCTCAAATGAAATACAACAGCTCAAGAGGGAGAATATGAGGTTGGAAGAAGAAAGGGACAGAATGAAAAGTAAACTAGATGAGTATGAATCAAAATCAAAGATGCAAGATGAGCATATTAAGGAAATCAAGGAGCAACATAAGGGGTGGAAGAAAATTCAGGAGGAAGGGAATGTAAATTTGAAAGAGATTAAAGAACAACGAAGCAAAGAAAGGGTGGAGAAGGAAGTGGTTAGGGTACTGAAAAGTAGTGAATCTTTAATCAGGGATGTAGTAGATAAGAAAAATGTGTAATAATTTCAGGAGTAAAAGAAAAACGTATGACAGTAAGATCAGGAAGAGAAAGAGAAGAACTGAATTAAAGAGATAACATCAGTAGTTATGAAGGGTAACAAAGAAGCTCAAGAAGAGGCAGAAGAAGTGTTTAGGTTAGGAAAGTACAAGAAAGGAGGGGCGAGGCCACTGAAGGTAAAGTTTAAGTCCCAGGTAATGATAAATGAAATCATCAATAGAACATGGAAATTATCAGACAAAAAGGGGTTCAAAAATGTCTGGATAAAGAGAAAGGCAAATGAGGAAGAAAGAGCTAAAATAAATAAAGTAGTTAGTAAAGGACGCAAATGCAAAAAACGAACTGAGAATGGAGGAAGAGAAGACAGTTTTATTGGAAAGTTGTGGATCAGAAATTGAGGAAGTGGTACCGACGGAGAGAAGGAGAAAAGAGGGTATAAAAAACAACAAAAAAAGTTTGAAAGTAGCGTATACTAATACTGATGGTTTAATATTGGCAAGGTTACAAATCAACGACTTCTTGAGAGTACATGAACCTGTTATGTGCTTTGTTGAGACCAAGTTAAGAGATGATATTGATATTCATATGGGAGATGGTAAATACAAACTGTGCAGAAGAGACAGAAAAGAAAAAATGGGAGGAGTACTGATAGCAATGAAGAACAACATACATGTAGATACTGTGGAAATGGGAGAGGGCAGGGCTGAAGTGATAAATAAGAAATTAGAAAGTGGAGAGAATGATAAGAGAGATATGGCAGTAGTATATGTTCCCCCTAAGACAAGAATATGGAATGATGATGAATACCACGAGATGTTGTCTGACATGGTTAGTTATCTACAGAAAGTGACTGAGAAAAGCAACAATATAATTCTAATGGGTGATTTTAATTGTAATGAGGTGAACTGGGAGGAATGGGACTCAGGAGGCAGTGAAGATTCATGGGGCACTATATTGTTAAATATAGAAATGAATAATGTAATGATGCAGTGGATCAAAGAAGAGACAAGATTCCAAAGTGATGACACACCAACAAGATTAGATTTACTGCTAACCAAAGAACCTGACGTAACTGAATCTTTGAAATATCTGTGTCCTGTAGGAAAAGGTGATCATGTGGTCATTGAGATCCAAATGGTAATAGGGAATGTGGCGACAAGAGACGAGCTTTATAGACAGGGAAGATACAACTTTGGGAAAGCAATCTATGCAGAATTGAGAAAAATTTTTGAAAATACGGATTGGAGAAAATTCAGAGAAACAAGAGAGATACAGAGGAAGTAGGATATATTTCTTGACCTCTATAATCTGGGAGTGGAAAAATATATGCCAAGAGTAAGGGGGAAAGAAAACAAGAAAAAGGAGTGGTTTACTAGAAGGTGTATGATAACAAAAAAAGAGAGGGACATGGCGTGGAACAAATGGAGAAAGAGAGGTAATAACAGAACAAAGGAAAATATAAAAGAACTATAAATTAATATACAAGGATATGTAGAGAGGAAGAAAAGAACTTTGCAAAGGTATAACTGACAAATGTAAGGATGAACCCAAATTGTTTTATAGATTTGTCATTGGCAAACTGAAACAAAATGAAGGAATCACCAGACTGAAAGCAGAAGGAGAGGTCTATAGAGATGTGGCAATGCAAGCTGAAATAATGAACAAATGTTTCTAACTGGTTTTCCCTAATGAAAGGGACTTTGTGGAGGGGGGGGGGTGACTGGAAATGTAGTGATAAAAGATATAAAAGTGGAAGTGCAGGAAGTGTATAAATTACTGGAAACTCAAGATGTAAGGAAAGTCCCAGGACTGGATGGAATCTCTAATTGGGTACTGAAGGAATGCAGAGAACAATTGGTGGATAAGATTCACAGTTTAATTGTATGTTCTCTGGAAGAGGTGAAAGTGTCTCGGGAATGGAAGAGGGCAAACATGGTACCAATTTATAAGGCAGGAAACAAGGAAGAACCCCTAAATTACAGACCAGTGTCCCTAACCAGCATGGTTGCAAAATTGTGTGAGATAATCCTGAAAGATAGATGGATAAAATATCTAGAAGAGATCAATATTTTGATTGAAAGTCAGTTTGGATTCAGAAGTGGAAGGTCATGTGTTTCCAACTTGATGAGCTTCTACTCAAGAGTGACTGACATGCTACAGGATAGAGATGGTTGGGTGGACTGTGTGTACTCAAATTTAGATTTGGAGAAGGCCTTCAACAAGGTAACCCATAAGAGACTAATGTGGAAATTAGAGTATACAGGAGGACTGAAGGGAAACCTCCTGGAATGGATGAGACACTTTTTGAGAGACAGACAAATGAGGACAGTAATAAAGGACAGGACATCTGGATGGAAGTAACAAGTGGTGTCCCACAGGGCTCAATGTTGGTGCCAGCAGTGTTCCTGATTTACGTAAATGATATGATGGAGAGAACAGTTATGCAAGTCTGTTTGCTGATGATGCAAAGATATTGAAGAAGGTAGCGGTTGAAGAGGACAGTAAAATGCTGCAGGAGGATCTGGATAGGATACATGATTATAGCCGGTAATGAAATTCAACGCAAAAAAATTTAAAATATTGGAAATGGGTAAAAGTACCAAGAGGCCATCATTGAATTAACTGATGGGTAATAAATCAATTACAAAAACGAGAGAAGAGAAAGATTTGGGAGAGCTGGTCCAGGATAGTTTGTCACCTGAAAAACACATTAACAAGATAGTTAGAGACATATAAACTCTTGAACAACATAAGAGCAGCATTTTATTACATGGATGAGGAGATGATGAAAAAATTGATAGTGTCCATGATCTGCCCAAGGTTAGAATCGTTTCGTTTCGTTTCATTTTTTAAGGCTCCAACATGCTTGCGTGAGTCGGCCTTGGTCACCTAATGGCGGCTCTCCACGCTGCTCAATCTATGGCAGCCTCCCTGTTCAGTTCCTTAACCCTGAGGTCACACTTAATGACTTCGTTCCATGTCTTTCTCGGTCTACCCCTCACAACCCCTCCCTCAGTATTAACACTTCTCACCTTCTGCACCTAATTATCATCCCCCATCCTCTTCACATGACCAAACCACCTCAGCCTACCTCTCCTCATCACAACACCAATACACTCTAGTCCCATCCTACCTCTCAACTCTTCCAACGTAAACCCAGCCCCCCCAGGCCTTGCACGCAGGGATGCACTGCACATCCACCTAATCATTGTTATTTCTGTATGTTTAAGCCTGCGAATATCCTCTTCCTTTACTGCCCTGGTCTCACTACCATACAGCATCACACTCCTAACACATGCTGCATACAAAGACCCCTTAGCACATAGGGAGAGTCCTCTCAATGTCAGGAAAGGCAGCAGCTCCCTGAACTTCTTCCAACCACTTCTCACCCTAGCAACCGAGCTAACTCCAGCTCCACCTCCAGCACATAACATGTCTCCCAAATAACAAAACTCTTCCACACACTCAAGTTTAAACCTTTCATGTCTAACAATCTCCACCTGCTCTCCCTGACACGCCGCACACATATAAAATCAGCATTATCTCGCAGTCTACCTCTAATACCACTACATCTATTGTACACCCATTTAACACAAACACTACACAAGATGGAATTACTTCCCACACCTTTGTGGTAAATTGCACATGGCCACTCTCCCTCTTCTTTGACTGAACTGCCACCAACTCTAAGTATCATCACTTTTGTTTTATCTGCATTTACCCTTTAGCCCTTGTGCCCCATACCATCTCTCCACTTCCTAAATCTCTCCTCTGCCTCCTTTTCATTCTCTGCAATCAACACCAAATCATCAGCATACAACATCTCCCACAGGAGCCCATCTCTGAAGTCACGTGAGAGGGTTTTAAGTACCGTGATAAACAACAAGGGACTCAAAACTGACCCCTGATGCTCACCAACATTCACGGAAAACTCATCACTCAAATCTCCATTCACTCTTACCTAGGTGCGAGCACCCACATACATGGCCATAACCACCCTAACCAGCCACTCTTCCAACCCCAGCTTTCTCATTGCCCACTTCACCACCTCTCTAGGGACTCTGTCAAAGGCCTTTTCCAAATCAACTAAAACAAAATACAATTCCCTTTTCTTTCCAATATATTTTTCCTGAAGCTGTCGAACAATGAATATGGCATCAGTGGTCCCCCTGCCTGGTATAAACCCAAAATGCATCTCATCAATATTCACTCTTTCTCTAATCATACCTTCTAGAACTCTCTTCATTACTTTCATTATCTGATCTAAGAGTTTTATACCTCTATAATTTCCTCTTTCCAGGGCATCACCTTTCCCTTTGTACACATTTACAATTACACTCTTCAGCCAATCATCTGGGACAACACACTCATACATAATCATATTTATCAGGTCAGTGACTAACCTCACTCCAATAACTCCTGAAGCCTTCAACATTTCGGCAGTCAACCCAGACACACCTGCTGCATTCCCCACCCACATCCTGCCTATTGCCTCACTCTCAGTAGCAGCGTCAATCAAAGGCCAAGGACCAAACACTGGATCTGCTGGCTCCAAATCTTCCCTGTCCAAGTCAAATGCCTCATTCAACAACCAGCTATAATGCTCTCTCCATGCATCTTTAATATCCTAATTGTTCACCACTACCCTTCCTTCATCATTCTTCACACACTGCTCACCTACAATATCCCAATTATCCCTCTTCACCTGATTTGCTACCCTAAATATCATATTTTTCCTTTCCCCATGATTCAGATTATCAAGTAAAAGTAGTGTGGTCCCCACGCAAAAAGAAAGACATAAACAAGACTGAGAGAATATAAAGAACAGCACCCAAGATGGTCCCCAGTCTGGCAGACCCATTGTACAGAGAAAGGCTGGAAAGGATGGATTTGCCTTCCTTAGAGGAAAGGAGAGAGAGGGGCGACATGATTGCAGTGTTCAGGACCAGGATGGGAGTAGATAAAATTGACAGAGAAGATCTTTTTGTGTGGGATGAGAGAGTAACAAGAGGGCACAGAATGAAACTGAAGAAGCCAAGCTGCTTGAAGGATATCAAGAAATATAGTTTTCCTTATACCTGCATAGACCTGTGGAATAGTGTGGACAAAGACATCGTCCAGTCTAAAAACTTAAACGAGTTTAAAGCAAAATTTGACTTACTGAGAAACAGAGATGGGATCCCACGAGCGTAGCTCATTTCCTGTATATCACAATTAGGTAAATACAATTAGGTAAATACACACACACACACACACACACACACACACACACACACACGCTGGCCGAGAGATACCAGCAAGCACTCACCATATTCGGTGGAGGCTTACTGAGCAGTCAGCGACACCGGCACTTCCTCCCACCTGACGCGCCGCCCCCCACTAGAACAACGAGGCACACGAACACACTCGTGCCCTTGAAAGCCCCACGCACGGATAGGTACAGACGAAGTGCCATCCCCACCATCATCCGAGGCATAAACAATGTACAGTAGACCGTAGTTACATGTTAAGTCTTAGATTTAGGTAGTTTTAGCTCCTAGAATAAGGTATATAATCCACCCCCCTGTACAAATTTTCAGTCCCAGGACTGCATTATTAATAAACCGTTTATTATTATTATTATTATTATTATTACACACACACACACACACACACACACACATACACATACACAAAGCAAATCAGAGACAGGCTAACATTACATCAACAAGAGTACCATATGTGCTTAAATATTTAAAAGTTTGGTTGACCAGATATAGAGGTATTCAGACATCTACACATCTTAATATCATCACCACTAACATTAATTTATCTCTTAAGTACGAGAGTTTGTTTTTACATCTGATTACCATTATTATCTTCTGACTCACTGCTTCTGCCACAACAAGCGATGGCCATGCCAAAATCACCCCCAGGCTACTTTATCCCCACACCTCTTCTCACTTATAGATACAGTACTTCTCTTTCTCTTCCCACTCCTTACAAATGTACCGTTCCACTCTCTTCTTCCATACAACATACTGTTAACCTCTTCCAACATTACTCTCAATCGCAGGGAACTAAGGGTATTTCGGACTACTGGAAGGGCTCTTTGAAAACATTAGAAATATGTACATGATCATTAAATAAACACTTAAAACAATATGCATTATTGTTTTACTCACTGGGAATGCATAGAAGTATAGATGAATAGTTGCAGGCAGGTACATCCAAGTCCATGTCAAGTCCAAGCCAGCCTAATCCTTTGATAAAGCCCAAAAAACTGAAAAAATCCCAGAAAATATTTGGAAAAATCCCAGAAAAAATTGAAAAATTTTGCCTTGACAAATTTGGAGTACAGTATTGGGATTTTCAGATTACTGGTGGCCGGATTTGAGACTTTTACTGTATTTTTGCATATGACGATAGCATCTCAATAAAGTTCCTTTTATCCATTCAGATATTCAATATCTAACTATTGCCTGTGCTTCCTCTCCAAAATACCATAAATTTCTTAATGACTTGCATCATCTGTACTATACAACCAGTGCCTAGTGGTAGGTGGGGGCATCCATCATCCAGCTGATGTAGTGCTGCCTACTTCTTCCTTCATGTCTATTATTCCTTTTCTGTGTCTGTCCTTCTACCCTCCTGTTTCTTTCACCTTTCCTGTCACTGTTTATTACTCTTCTTTCTACTTCCAGTGGCTCTACACTAATTGACAAGCCAAATGGTTTCCTGTAACTCTGGAAGCCATTTACAACACTGGGTAGTAACCATACAGTCAAATAACAGGGTGACAATAAACCTACTATGGTGTCCCTGTTAACTGGCTGAAGATGCAAATGAAGGATCCAAACCTCTGCATTATTCCTTGCGCTTCGCTAAGGCAAGGCACTGTCAGCCACATGGGAACATTGGTTCTTTGCCAGGGATGGTCCTGCTGGGACGGCTGCTTACCTGCAGTTGATGGGTCTTCTCAATCATATGGGTAGTTAAGCGGCACAGGGGCGTAAGCGACAATGTCTGCTATTCTGACTTATACAATGGTACTGGTTCGTCATCCTACTCGTTATCACGTGGTCTGACTAGTCAAAGGAAAAGTGACCATCTGACAGGTGTACACAAAGGTGAGCATCACTTGTTTTTGCCCCCAAGAACCCTGGCAACAGATTAACCCCTTAACCCGCCGCGTCCCATCGATGTAAGATGCACGTCGCTACTTTTTTCCGCGGACAGACCCAACGACGTACATCGTACGAGGCCCATTATGTGCACATTTTTCAACATTCGCGGGTGATTTTTGGTAGGCATATGTGAGAGACCTTCCTCTACCTGCTGTCAAGCAGGGATACTGCCTGGCCCCTCCTAATCCCCCCTTCCCCCCCCTCCCCCCACATTGGGCAATTCACCTGTTAGCAGCAACCTAGCCAGTAAAGGTATGTTGCCTCACGGTCCCTCTAATGACGAAATTCACGGTGAAAGTTATTCCTGAGGTGGAGGACAAAGAAGCTAGAGGTAGAAACAAACAGAAGTGATGAGGTGGTAATGTCATAAAGGAAGGTGCCATATACTAGGGTTTTGGGTAAGTGAACAATGCTTATAAACGCCTATATTATTGTATGAAAACCATTATAGACTTTTACTACACATAAATTCGTACCAAATAAATGAAATGAATACGTAATTTAAAGTGGCTTGAATTAGTCAACCCTTCCATAGTTCGTTTTCTTAGCCAGGTACCCTGAAAAAGAAGGAAAACGTAAGGTTGAGTGACACCTGTATCAACATTTTTTTACCTCAGGATCGCGATTTCACTATGAATTTTCGATGTTTCTCACCAAAAGCGAAGGTTTCAGCCAAAAAACAAAAAGTCGAAAATCGGTCGGGATCTGGGGGTAGGCTTGGTAAAAAAACGGTCGGGACTCGGCGGGTTAACCACGGGGCTGTCGGAGGTGTGCCGTGCCCATCCCGTGGGCCAAATCTGCGATCCAACTGACTTTTTAAAAATATTTGACAAAAATCAGTTGTTAGTCCCAGAATATTATAATTACATATGCATATGGTGCATACCTTCAGCTTTCTCCTGGGATGTTCTTTTTAGCACTTGTCGACTACCGTAGGACTTGTGAGACTTCTGAAGTTGGGTAACTAAGTCTCCACCTTACACTTCCCGACCTCCCGTAATATGAATACCACTGCCTGATATCAACACTATTCAATGATTTCCAAGTACTGTAGTTTGGAATCCATTCCCCCCCCCAAAAAAAAACACCGTGAAAGCAATGTAAAATACGAGCGCATACGAGCCTCCCATTCGCACTAATTCGCCGCTCGTATTGTCATTTCTTATTTGTATACACACTCACACTTTATTATTTCTAGTACTTTATTACACTTATATATATCTACAGTCCTTTACCGCTTCCCACATGATGTTTAGTAGGGGTAGAGGTCACAGGGCCTTTTATAATGGGCGCAAAAGCTGCACAAATGGAGGGGCGCGACTGCGACGTGCCCCCACATTGAGGGACGAAGTGAACTGAGATGTACGTATCTCGGTAGCCAAGAGTTAAAAATGTCAGCTGCTAATGTATATGCTAAGAAATAAGTCGTAGGAAATCTAGACAATACATAATAAATTAGGTAGTTCCAGGTGAATATACTGTAAATATCACTCAGGCTTCTCCCTTCCTTTCTTATATACATTTATATTATGAGAATAGCTCATATGGCATATTTCACAGGGAAAAAAGCAGGAGAAATTAGCGAACAAGTGCAGGTTGGATGTTGCCAAGTGATAATTAGCCAATTCCAGGTGTATGGCACTTCAATTACCTTATTTTTTTTATATACATATTATTTTGTATAAGAATAGGGCATAGGGCTCATTTCAATGGATGAAATCAGCGGAAAAATCCGGGGAAGATTTACGTAGTGCAGAGCGGCTAAGCAGACGACACGAGAGGGTAATGGAGGGGAGGTAGGGGGGGGAAGTCTAGAATGGGGGAAAATGGCCAAATTGTCAACAATGGATGGGAGTACTGATGACATTAGCAGCTCTGACTATTGTTGGACACTGGCAGTGCTGATAGATGATACAAGTCACCACCTGAAAGCCTGGGCGAATTCAAAACAACACAAAATCACAAAAGTGATGCCCCGTGGTATGATCCATTGCGCCCGAGCGTCACAACCCGCGGTTAAAGGGTTAAAAAAAAAAAGAGAGAGAGAGACAGTGGTGATGCGTACATAACTCGGAATACCAACAAACTTGTGAAAGCTCGTGTTGTTGGCCCACCATGTGAATATACTAAGTGCTATGATAAAGTAGGCCCAGAGAATGTGAAAGTAATTTTTGCTAATTACTGGGGTATGCAAGACTTTGATGCATAGTCACATTACTTGTACAAAAAATAATAGTAAAAATTTGAGAAAAATATAAATATAAATATTTATTAAAAATCAACTAATACGAATGTCAACATAAAACTGTCACAGTTTATTATTCATAAGGTTTACTTTCATCTGAAAACTTTATTTTCAACATATACTGTATAATTATTTTATTTTGACCAATAAACAAGGGTGTATTTGTTTGTTTACAAAATTATTTTTTTTATGGTTTTATGTTTATTTTCTTTAATATATCTTCATGTCCTTTGTATTGATGTATAATATTAATAGGTTTGTCCTGTAATACTATTCACAACAATTAAACAACTTTAACCTACAATTTCTCAAAACTGTGGTTATGGCTATTACGCCCCTATGCTGCTCAACAACTCATATAGACTGAAGCAGCACAACAACAACAACTACTACTACTACTACTTATGCCAGCAGCTATTCTGGAGAATATGATTTCTATAGCCTGCAAACCCAGAAAGTCCTGTCACTCACTGTCTAGGTTTCATCTTCATTATGTACAGTTGACAGCAGAAGTTCATCCCCCTCAGCATGCGTGATACGAGCCTTTTGGTCTGGGAACACTGTATGATATAGAGTTGACAGGTATGGTTTTAATGGCTAATATTAAAGAAAGGTGAGGTTGCAAGGAAACATTAATTACAATGTCATTACACACTAAACAAACATAGAAACTGACAGTGCGTGTTTCGCGAGTATACGGTTTTGTTTTGCGAGTTAAATCACTTCCCTTTTTGATCTCTCTCTCTCTCCACTCGTCCCTTCTCTCCCCAGCCATGCTCTGCCGTCATCCACGTTTTAGCGCTAATGCTTAAAATCGTATGTCTGTAGGTAGTGTGTGGAAAGTAATCAATATAAAAATGTTAAATGAGCTTCTTTTTCTCTCCCATCACTATGAAGTGTTATCCATGACGAACATAAATGTTAGTAATATGAATAAATCGTCACTGTGGTGGTTAGGAGACATAACTCGTCACCATTTATTTAACAGTTATATCACCATCGTTAATACAGTACTCCAAATATGCTCCCTCTCCTCCCCTCCCCCTTCCAGTCTCCATCACTCCTCCCCTCTCCCTCCACTCCCTCTACCAGTACCCCTTGTTTCTAGCCTGCAACACTCCTAACCCCTCCCCACTGTTTTATTGTACTGACCCTGCCCGACTTCTCTCCCTTGTCATTTCAAATATCTGTTTTCTCTCCCTTCTTCATTTTTGTCTCTAGAACTGAACAATATAATGACATTTGGGTTTTGTGTTTGGATTGTATTCTTTCACAGTGTGTAATATCATTATAATGACCATAACAGTGGCAGTCAAGAGGCAATAACTTCAAGGAGCAGCATTCAGTGCTTCAATTTAATCATCATTTTATTACTCCTCCCCTCTAGCCATTAATCTGCTGCTTACATATACACTATTTTTCAAATCCCAACATACATAAAATATGAAGCACAAACATCCTTCTTTTCCCCAAAGAAAGTAAAAAATGAAAAATAATCACTGCGTGTGTTGTTGCACAAGAGTATGATCTACATGCATCCAGAAAATATTTTCTGAACAAGTATTGATGGTATTCTTGGTGATAATTAGTAGTTCTTCAGTTACAGTCAGATATGGCAAAATAGATGATAGTCACAAAAGCTGTATCCTCCTACCATACATTTGGCAACCATTATCATCGTAATATACGATGAATGGGGATTATACCCCTCCGGATGAGTAGATTGTTCCCTTAGTGAAGTATGCTTGTTGTTAGCCCGGACAGCATGCAGGTGTAAGTGGAAGTATCCGATTGTCGCAGTGAAAGGTTCGCTTCCTATCCAGCCGAGTCGTTGTCACTCCTATATCGATGACACTGGCAGTTGCAGAACAGATGTTCAGGGCGCTGACAGACAGCCATGCCGTTACCTTTTGTCTGACCAGGTTATGCAGCTATTTAGATACTCTTGCTGGCTGCATTCTCTGACCTTGTAAGATCATGTGTTGAGGAAGTTCAGATCAAAGTATTTCAATGGTATATTGTTTTAAATTATAAATTAAGTAAACGTTTCTCATAGGTCTCACTCTAGTGGGGAACACAATGGTGGAGGGGTGGGGGGGATTATGGAAGCAGGAATACCATGGGTAAGGGAAGGGGTTAGATATATCACAAGCTGGGATTCTGGTAAATATATAATAAGGTGTAGGAAGGACTGTGGGATACAGAAAGGGGGAAGGAGGCAAGAAGGGAAGGAGTCCGCAAGGGGGGGATGGTACTGAACACTGATAGTTATGATGAACATATTGCTGTATAAGTAAACTGGTTACTCATGTAATAAATTTGGCAATATAACATGAACGAGTATTGTGTTCATGATGTCACTACAATTACGACTTAAATTCCTGTAGGTGGGGGCCCTCACCATCCACTCACTCAATGTAGTGCTACTCTCGGATGTCTGCCCTTTCCTCTCCTCCATCCTTTTCTCCTTCAATCCTCTTCTGTCTTTCTTTCCTTCATTCTTTCCTTGTCATTCTGCCTACGGGTGACTGTACACTCCCTCCTCTGTCTTTCTTTCCTTCAATCTTTCCTCATCCTTCTGTCTGTGGGTGACTCTACACTGAGTGACAAGCCAAATGGTTTCCTGTACACCAGGAAACCATTTACTACGCTGGGTGGTAACCATATAACCAAATTTTGGTGCCTAGTGGTTTAGTGGGTAATTACAGCAGTCCAATCAGATTAAGCCAGTGAAAGTTTATATCCAAGGAGTGGTTAGGGTTTATTGCTCACGTAATGTCACTCAGGGATAAGTGAAGCTGGTCACTCTCATCTTAAATGCCAGGACCAACTTGCCTAGCCCCAGGCTCCTCTGTGGGGCAATGTAGGATTGGATAATGGGTGGATGGATGGATGGAAATGATAATAACTGTATTCGTCCTGAATAACCAAATTAATTAGGAAGATAAAACGAAGCAGGGTCAATTAAATGAAACTGTGGGGAGGGTTTGGAGGTGTGGAGGGAGAGAAACAAGGGTAACTGGTAGAGGAGGAAGAGTGATGGAGACAGTGGAAGGGGGAGGGGAGGGGAGGAGATGACGAGGGGGAGGAAAGGGAGTGTATTTGGAGCACAGTATCAACGATGGTTATGTGTTATATAAATGGTGACGAGTAATGTCTCCTAACCACCACAGTGACGATTTATTCATATTAACCCTTTGCAGAACATTGATGTGAATCGCGTTCAATGTGGTTGTGCACACTGATGCAAATCGTGTGAAAAAGCAGAAAAAAATTTGGTCCATTTGTGTCAAATTTTGGTGCATTCTTGCAGGCGTCTCTCTCTCCTGAGGTAAGACCTTGGCAACACTGTATCAGCTCCTCTGAGCCTCTCTGTAGCAATAAACCTCAGTACCTCACAAGCAGCCAAGCAGTAGAGTTGCATGTTGTCCCATTAAATCCGCCATTTTCCCCCTCCCACCTGAGGCAGAAGCCATTACTGAAATATCGTGATTGTACAGTGTTTTTGACTATACTGTAAAGTGATTGTGTCCATGGAACATAGATATATTGTTTGTAAAGCACTGGGGCCCGTTTTCAGTCGTTAGCCCTAGAGGCAGGAGTCTGGTTTGTTATAACAAGGTTTCCAGTCTGCTTCACCCTGCCGGTAAATGATGTATTTTACCTTTATAGAGAAGCCAATACTAATGGTTGTGAAACATATAATGCCTGGATTAGTGAAATAACTGACCTACTATAGGAGGCATTATGTACGCCATAGAGATACATTGAGATATGCCATAGTCGCTAAGGGAACAGGTGGTCACGTATGCCATTGAGTCGGGAAGGGAATAACAGAGGAGGTTGGGATCGTATCATGTGATAATGTTTAATACTGCATATGGTTTAGTGGGAAATATAAGTATAAAATAGTGCTACGAGTGTTCATCAAGAAATATTGCATGCATTAACTGAATTAGCGGAAACCTAGCATAAGGATCAGAGACAACAAATACACCACACAATCACAGACTTCAGTGAAAAGGTATTGTAATAATCACAGACAGTGCCATATTGCATATGGTTTAGTGTGAAATATATGTATAAAATTGTGCAGCGAGTGTTCACCGAGAAATATTGCGTGCATTGACTGACTTGGCAGAAACCTAGCGCAAGGATCAGAGACAAGAAATACGCCACACAGCAACATATATATACGCATGTCATGTAGCAAATGTTCGTGGAGAAATCTATTGTGTGTGTCGCATGTGTTAGGCAAACGTAGTGCAAGGAGGAGAGAATTAATACGTCACAGCCAAAAACACAGACAGACAGACAGACAAAGATGCGGGAAATGGAAGTACAAAACTGAATCAAACAAGAGTAGCAGGAGTAGAAAAAACGGCGGAGAGGAATGTTCCGAAATTAAAAAAGGTATGGGTAATAATTAGAGAGCTGCAGGAGCAGACCTTAGAACAGGAGAGAGAGAGATCAAAGTTTTACAGAACAAGCTGGAAAAAGTTTACACACGCAGTGCGGAACAAGAAAGAGAAGTCATGGAATTAAAAGTGAGCAATGAATCTGCCACAAATGAAATAAAACAACTCAAGAGGGAAAACAAGAGGTTAGAAGAAGAAAGAGACAGAATGAAAAGTAAATTAGATGAGTATGATCCAAAATCAAGGATGCAAGATGAACATATTAAGGAAATCAAGGAGCAACATAAGGGGTGGAAGAAAATTCAGGAGAAAGGGAATGTAAATTTGAAAGAGATTATAAAACAACAAAGCAAGGAAAAGGTGGAGAAGGAAGTGGTTAGGGTACTGAAAAGTAGAGAATCCTTAGTCAGGGATGTAACAGATAGGAAAAAATGTGTAATAATTTTAGGGGTAAAAGCAAAGCGTATGACAATAAGATCTGGAAGAGAAAAAGAAGAATTGAGTAAAATTAAAGAAATAATATCAGTAGTCATGGAGGGTAACAACGAAGCCCTAGAAGAGATTGAAGAAGTGTTTAGGTTAGGTAAGTACTAGGAAGGAGGGGCAAGGCCATTGAAGGTGAAGTTCAAGCCCCAGGAAATAGTAAATGAAATCATGAATAGGACATGGAAATTAGCAGACAAAGAGGGGCTCGAAAATGTTTGGCTAAGGAGAGATGCAAATGAGGAAGAAAGAGCTAAAATAAAGGAGTTAGCAAAGGAAGCTAAGGCAAAAACAGGCAGAGAACGGAGGAGGAGAAGACAGTGTTTTATTGGAGAGTTATGGACCAGAAATTGAGGAAGTGGTACCGACGGAGAGAAGGAGTGAAGAGAGTACTGTATAAGTAATAATGAAAAAAGGTTGAAAGTGGCATACACTAATGTTCATGGATTAATGTTGGCAATGTTAGAAATCAACGATTTCTTGAGGGTACATGAACCTGATGTTATGTGCTTTGTAGAGACTAAATTAAGGGAGAATACTGATATCCATATGGGAGATGGCAAATACAAATTGTGGAGAAGAGACAGAAAAGATAAAATGGGAGGAGGAGTGATGATAGCAGTGACGAACAACGTAAGTGTAGATTCTGTGGAAATGGGAGAGGGTAGGGCCGAAGTGATAAACACAAAATTAGAAACTGGAGAGAACTGTAAGAGATAAATAGCAGTAGTATATGTTCCACCTAAGACAAGAGCATGGATTGATAATGAATATCAGATGTCGTCAGACATGGTACGTTATCTACAGAAAGTGATTGAGAAAACCAACAATATAATTCTAATGGGTGATTTTAATTGTAATGAGGTGAACTGGGAGGAATGGGACTCAGGAGGCAGAGAAGATTTGTGGGGCACTACATTGTTAAATATTGTAATGAATAATGTAATGACGCAGTGGGTCAAAGAAGAGACACGATTCAGAGGCGATGACACACCAGCAAGATTAGATTTACAGCTAACCAAAGAACCTGACGTAATTGAATCCTTGAAATATCTGTGTCCTGTAGGAAAAAGTGATCACATGGTCACTGAGTTCCAGATGATAATAGGGAACGTGGTGCAAAGAGACGAGCTTTATAGGCAGGGAAGATACAACTTTGGGAAAGCAAACTTTACAGAACTGGGAAAATTTGTTGAAAATGCAGATTTGAGAAAATTCAGAGAAACATGAGTGATTCAGAGGAAGTGGGACATCTTTCTAGACTTCTATATTTTAGGAGTGGAAAAATATGCTCCAAGAGTAAGTGGGAAAGAAAACAGGAAAAACGAGTGGTTTAATAGAAGGTGCATGATAGCGAAAAAAGAGAGGGACATGGTGTGGAACAAATGGAGAAAGAGAGGTAATAACAGACCAAAGGAAGAATATAAAAGAACTAGAAATGAATATACAAGAATTCGTAGAGAGGAAGAAAGGAACTTTGAAAAAGGTATAATTGACAAATGTAAGGATGAACCCAAATTGTTTTATAGATTTTTTAATGGCAAACTGAAACAAAAGGAAGGAATCACCAAACTAAAAGTAAAAGAAGAGGTCTATAAAGATGCGGCAATGCAAGCTGAAATAATGAACAAACGTTTCCAATCGGTTTTTACTAATGAAGGGGAGTTTGTGGAGGGAGAGGGAGTGACTAGGAATGTAGTGATAAAAGATATAAAGGTGGAAGTGCAGGAAGTGTACAAATGACTGGAAACTCAAGATGTAAGGAAAGCCCCAGGACCGGATGGAATTTCAAATTGAGTACTGAAGTCATGCAGAGAACAACCGGCAGATAAGATTCACAGTTTAACTGTGTGTTCTCTGGAAGAGGGGAAAGTGCCTCGGGAATTTACAATTGCAAAATTGTGCGAGAAGATTCTGAAAGACAGGTGGATAAAATATCTGGAAGAGATGAATATTTTGACTGAAAGTCAATTTGGATTCAGAAGTGGAAGGTCATGTGTTTGCAACTTGTTGAGCTTTTACTCAAGAGCGATTGATGTGCTACAGGAGAGAGACGGTTGGGTGGACTGTGTGTATTTAGATTTGGAGAAGGCCTTTGACAAGGTACCCCACAAGAGACTAATGTGGAAATAAGAGCATACCTCCTGGAATGGATGAGAGACTTTTTGAGGGACAGACAAATGAGGACAGTAATAAAGGACAGGACATCTGGATGGAGAGAAGTAACAAGTGGTGTCCCACAGGGCTCGGTGTTGGCGTCAGTAATGTTCCTAATTTACGTGAATGATATGGTAGATGGAGTGAACAGTTATGCACGTCAGTTTGCTAATGATGCAAAGATCTTGAGGAAGGTAGAGGTTGAAGGGGACTGTAAAATGCTGCAGGAGGATCTGGATAGGATACAAGATTGGAGCTGGATGTGGGAAATTAAATTCAACGCAAAAAAATGCAAAATATTGGAAATGGGTAAAAGCACCAAGAGACCATCACTGAATTACAGTAGGCGCGGAAAGTATTGACGTTTTTTTGCCGACGTCATTCTTTTTCGGGTTAAGTGAAGTAGGGTCAATACTACCCTCCCCTGTGATGCGAAATGAGCTGACGCTTTTTCAACAGGAGCTGGCAACCCTGCTTGATAGGTTTGGCACCACAGGAGCAGGCTCAGTAATGTTTGGGCAGCCACAGGAGGAGGATTGTCTCTGTGTGTGATGCACCA
>JAGKTI010002444.1:9382-25498 GCA_018397915.1 Birgus latro
AAAGACAGAAGAGGGAGTGTAAAGTCACCCATAGGCAGAAGGAAGAGGAAAGAATGAAGGAAAGACAGAAAAGGGAGTGTAAAGTCACCCACAGGCAGAAGGAAGAGGAAAGAATGAAGGAAATAAAGACAGAAGAGGGAGTGTAAAGTCACTCACAGGCAGAAGGAAGAGGAAAGAATGAAGGAAATAAAGACAAAAGAGGGAGTGTTACCTTATGATATTCATTCATTTCACTCATCACCCAGTCCAGTGTTGACCCATGAGAAGCATGGGAGCCCAGGGCTAGGCAAGTTGGTCCTGACATTTAAGATGAAAGTGACCAGCCTCACTCATCCCTGAGTGGCATTACGTAAGCCATAAACCCCAACCACCCCTTGGATATAAACCTGAATTGGCTCAATCCAATTGAAGTGCCTAAATTACCCACTAAATCACCAGGTGCCATAATTTGGTTACATGGTTACCACCCAGCATAGTAAATGGTTTCCTGGTGTACAGGAAACCATTTGGCTTGTCACTCAGTGTAGTCACCCATATACCGAAGGAAGAGGAAGGAATGAAGAAAAGAAAGACAGAAGAGGAAGGCAGGAAAGAAGGAAGAGAGGAAAGAACAGTCACCAGAGAGCAGGATTACATCGAGTGTGGATGGTGAGCATCACCACCTACCACAATGATAGATATTACATGAGTATATTGGTAAAGTAGAGTATAAGGTACTGTATAACATTATGGCTTCAGTGTAGTCTCTGTTTCTCTTTCTCAACTAAGCATTTAGATAATAAAGAAAAAGATCCAGGAAAAATGAAAACATTATTCTATCTATCTATTGCCAGATGTCTTAATCCTGTATGGGGTGGGCACAAACAAATTGCCTTCATGTTGCCCTGTCCAATGCCACTTTACTGCCTTGCTTCCAGCTCACACCCCCCTCTCTCATATACCTCTTCACTCCACCCCTCCATCTCATCCCTGGCCTCCCCCTCCCTCTCCCCCCCTCCACCTCATTCGCATACACTCTCCTCATCAGTCTCTCACTCTCCATCCTCTCCACATGGCCAAACCACCTCAGTGTATTTCTCATAATGCTTTCTATCACATCCACACCACAGAGCTCTTTCACTGTCTCATTTGTCAGTCTGTCTCTCCATGTAACTCCGCATGCTCCTCTCAAATAACTCATTTCCACTGCTCTCACACTTGACTTGTGTCCTTCCAACAAGGTCCAAGCTTCACTTCCATACATTAGAGATAGTATCACAATACTGCCATGCAGTGACTTTTTTACTTCCATGTTCACTTCCCTGTTCCTTATCACTGCTTTCAAAGAACCTGCAACCTTTCTTCCCTGTTGTACCCTTTCAAGCACTTCACCCTCTAAATTTCCATCCTTATTCATCACACTATCCAAGTACTTAATTGCACTCACATTTTCCATTTCCTCCTCATCCAGCTTCTCTGTACATTCAGTGACTTCATTTCTCTCAAAGACATTATTAACTGCTGATAATTTAATTAACAAATAATCAACTCTACTAAGCCACCTGCCACACAGTCACACAACTCATACACTGCCACACAGCTGGCAGTCGTGCAGTGCGCACCCACCACAGTCTACACAGTAGTACACATTAACTGACCACGTACGAGTTTGTTGTTGTATTAGATTTGTCTTTTACAGTGTCTGAGACCCTGACTTTTCATTCTACTCATACATACATGACATCAAATATCAGCTACCTCATTTGTACATATACTGTTATGAATTAATGCATTTACTGTTAAACAGATTAATGAGTACTGGGAAAATACATTGAAATGCAAGTGCCTATAATATATATTTAATGTGTAATTTTTGCTGAGAGTAATTATTTGGTAACTGATTATTGGGAATTATAATCCATTAGTGAGAAACTTTACCTTGTAATCAATGTAATCAATTATGCCCACCACTAGAGGGCAAATAAAAAAGAAGGAAGTCGGTGAGAGATTATAAAGTTGCTATACACTCGTAAAACTAATAATTTTCTATTTTTAATTAGCTATCACGCAATCTTGTCTGCGATACAATCTTACATTTAGGTTCCAGAAAGAGAATATACAGAGAGAATGTAATTGAACAGGGTATAAGTGTGTTTATTTATTTATTTTTTTTTTAAATACACATGACTGACTCTGGGCAAAGGCTTCCGGACCTAGCTCAAGGCCCAGTAGTCCTCCTACACATCTCCATATGTAACACCCACCGTCCATATTGAATACATGCTACAGCTCTCTCATACAGGAATTGTGTATTGGTATTAGCAGGGGTATTTTTATGACATGTCAGGGGGTCTTCTGGAAGCTCAGTAAAGTCAACTTTTTTAAAATTCAAATCCTTAAACTGTTCCCTGCCCCAGCCGAGATTCGACCCTGGGTCCGTTAGGACTGCAGGCCGCCTCTCTACCGATTCAGTCACTGCCTTCCCCAAAAAGTGTGAGGGCAAGAGGAGTAATGTACAGCTACAGACACAACAATTGGATATGGTCAGACAAGGTGGGAGAAAAGAAAAAGAACTGTCATAAATGGTTGCCCCTCACTACTGTATATCAAAGTACCTGGTGGTAAGCCTGGTTCGACAAAGCTGAAAGTTTGATAAATCTGAGGGTTGCTCTCCCAGGTGGGAATTCAAATACATGACTGAAAATAAATTACTACAATACCACATTCTAGTACTGTATATGAAAACAGTGCCCACTTTACACAAACTTGGCCCACACTTTTGCCCTTTTGTAGCTTATTTTACATCCTTGTCACAGCACTACTTCAAGACTAGTACAGTATTACTATAAAGTAATCCCTCGATTATCTGACGTAACAGAGCCATCAGTATGTCCAGATATCGAGCAATATCCTACCAACCTATACCCTACCTATATGTACAGTACCCTTCCTATTTGTGGCAGTGTTCTTTGGTCTTTTGGTTACTTAGACATCAAAACACACATGAGAATATCCAGTATAATGCTCAACACTAAGAAAACAATGCATAAGCAACAAATATCTACAAATGCCCAACATATATGAACAGTACCCCTCCTAGCTGTGGCAGTGTTCTTCAGTCTTTCAGTTATTTTAGACATCAAAATACACACGGGGATATCCAATGTAAAGCTAGACACTAAGAAAACAATGCATAAACAACCAAATTCCACAAACAAATAAATGAAGAAGACGAAGGCTGCAAAAGAATTTTAATAATGCACAGTACTGTACTTACCATCCAGTGAATGGCAGACAGGCATCATAACCCACTAGCCTCTACTTGGTGTACAGTAATCCTGTGTGGTCTACTGGCTAATGTGGTACAGTAGTAGTAGTAGTTGTTCCCTAGGCAGTCTGGCTGAACAGCCCTAAGTCCCTAAGGAAGGCCATGGCCAAGACGGGGCTTTCCCACAGAGCTTTCAAGGAGTGTATGTTGTGTTGTTGGGGCAGGTGATTGTGTGCAATGCAGTCTTCCATAATGTGCTTAATAGTATGGGGTGCTGTGCTGCATCCTGGACAGGCATTAACGAGCTGGATGATGCCCACATCTCAGCCTGGCCAGAAGGACCCTGTCTTCATGAGGGAGATAGGATTCAGAAGGGTGGATATCAGGAGGCCGTGAATGCAGCTATGTGTTGTCTTTAAGTGACTGAATGGAGCGGAGAGTAATCTGAATATGGATTTGCTTCTAGAAGCTGGTTTGAGGCAGGCGAGGGAGGAAAGATGACAGTACAGTAAGACCTCACTATAACGGACTAATTGGGGCCCAAGCCAGTCCAAAAAATGCAAAATTCCGATAAAAGCGACATCCGGACTTACCCCTGCTAATCTGGACTTTTTCCGATATATCAGACATTAGTCCGGATTGCATCGGTGGTTTTCACCACCATTGCAGTACTGTACTGTGATATACCTTCACTACATTAATCAAATGGTATAATAATACTGTACTTTCCACTGAAAAACATGTCTTTTACTTGTCTTATTGTGGTGAACATAGCTGAAGTGGTCAGGCAGTCCGGACTGCTTCTGGCTTTATCGGACTTTTTCCGATATATAGGAGTTTAGTCCGGTAGCTCCTCGAGTCTGATAAAAGCGAATTCCGGTCTATTGAAGTCGGTTATGTCGAGGTGTTACTGTATTTGTGTATGATATCGTGTGCTGGGTGTTGTTTTGATGTTCCTTGGTCTGTGTGGATGTGCTGCCATGTAGTGTAGTGGATGGTGGTTTGTGGAGGCTGCGGCAAGAACAGGTGTGCGTCTCATGGCTAGATGATCCTTGACTTTGAGGACTTTGGTTTCTTGGTGTGGGTGGTCTGTAGGTGTAATAGCTGTGCAGCCTGTGATTATTTTTAAGGCCTTGTTCTGTATGGTCAGTAGAGTGTTGCAGTGTGTTTTGGTGAGGTTAGAAGCCAATGCAGGGATTGCATAATTCATCACTGAACGTATATATTGTCTGTATACTGTGGTGGTGGTTTCTTTGTTGTGTCCAAATGTTGTATGGGCAAGTGACCTTATGGCGCTGAGTCATGGTGTTAATTTAATGTTTGTGATGAGTTATTTAAATGACAATGATGTACTGTATGTTACACCAAGGATTTTGTGTGTGTGTGTATGTGTGGGTGTGTGTGTGGTAGGGGAGTGTTGGTTATGGTGAGGTGTGGAATGTGACTGTTCTGCTGTCCAGTTTATGTGAAGGGTCACTGCAGATTTGGCTGGGGCTATTTTGAGCCTGTTTGTGGTGAACCATTCATGTAATGTGTTGAGGTAAGGTTGGATGATGTGTGTGGCTGTGTTTGCATTTTGGTGTGTACATGTAGGTGTTGTTGTCCACATAGAAAGCTATGTGTATTTGTGATGCGTGGGGATGCCGTGCATGTATAGGTTAAAGAGAGTATGGGACAAAACAGGTCCTTGGGGACGCCATTTGTGAAGTTTATGATGTTCGATGACTGACCAGCAAATGTTACATATGTACATCTGCCTGCTAAATAGTTTGTCAGACATCTTTTTGTGATAATGTCCATGTTTTTGTTGAATATTTTGTTTGTGAGGTTGTGGCGAGGGATAGCATCAAAAGCTTTGCTAATGTCTAGTGTGACTAGCAGAGTTCTGTGTGATGCCTTAACTGAATTGATGCCAACAATAACTCTATGTGTAAGGTCTGTAAGAAGAGCATTTGTGGAGTATAGTGGCCTAAAACCATGCTGTGATGGGGCTAGCGGGATATGACATGTAACCAGTTGTAATACCGGTCGTTCCATGACTTTGGAGGGGGTGCAGAGGAGTGTGATGGGATGGTGTGAGGAAGGTAACATGGGGACTTTGTTGGATTTGGGGATAGTGATGATAGTGCCATGCCTCCAGATGTTGGGTATATGTTGTGTGAGTAGCTGTAGTTTGATATGTCAGTGAGTGCTTGTATGCCTTGTCGTCCAAGGTGTTTAAGGTGTATCAGATAATCTGATAACGTGAATCACTGCCGTCGTCGTTCAGCCAATCTCTTTCGTCATCGACGTCCACATCCTCACCTACGTTTTGTAGCCGAAGGTGGAAATTGTCCACGTCAAATCCTTCAAACTTGTGCACGGCTTCGCGTTCCTGAATGAGACGAGACCAACCACTTTCCAAGGTTCTGATTGAGACTTCCTTCCAAGCACTGACCAAGTTGAAAACCATAGACTTGATGTAGTAATGTCACAGATTCTCCAAGGTCTGCTCCCAACATGTGTTGACCCCTTCCTCGTCCTCAAGCATCATCATCACCTTGTAGCAGGACCTCAATGGTACAGTCTCTTGGCTGCCACAAGTGGTAGAAACATGTACCTAATATGGCCATATTCAGCAACCAAATCCTTCTCTGACGGATGAGCAGGGGCATTGTTGAGGATCAAGAGAGCTTTCCCCTGGCCGCAAGGGATATCAAGTTCCTCCATCTGATGGCGGATAACCTCCCTGACAAAGTGTCTGTAGAACCAATCTCTGAAGATCTTTGTGGTAAACCAGGCCTTCACAAAATGGTACCACACAAAAGGCAGGCTATCCATCAACCCACAGAGACAACGTGGCTCTTTTGCACGTCCAACAGTAACGGGTTTGAGGCGGTGCATCCCATCATCATGGCACAGCACAACACCAAGACACATTGTTTGGACAACTTCCGACCAGGCAGTCTTCTCCGTCTCTTCTGCCAGCGTGTTGGTGGGCACGGAACAGAAGAACAGGCCAGTTTCATCAGCAACATACACCTGACTGAGAGCAAGGCCCTACTTCTCAATCAAGCGCTGCACTTTCTAGCAAAACGGCTCAACATCCTCCACTGCCACGTCCAAAGCCTCACAATGTGCCTTACAGCCTGTAAGTCCATGTTGAAGTTTCAACCGTAAGAGCGAACCCTCGGATGCCTTGAAGCCATGCATGTTGTGCAGGCATGCAAACTTCTCGGGTGCAGCCTTAAACTTGGTCTCACGTACAAGCACGCTGGCACCCTATGCTGGTGGAACCAAACCGAAGCAGACTGGTTGATGATGGCGCAGTGGGGCTTGGACATCGCCTATCCTAGTGGTGCTGCCGTACTCCTGTCCATCCTGAGTCGGCTTGTCCCGTGATTTCTTGACATCTGACAAAATTGAGTGAGGTAAGTCAAATTCACGCAGAATGCTCAGAATCTTGTCCCGTGATTTCTTGACATCTGACAAAATTGAGCGAGGTAAGTCAAATTCAAGCAGAATGCTCAGAATCGTGGTAAATGTGTTCTTCGCTCTTGCAAAAATAATTTCATCCATACTAAATGCTCTGAACTCTCTGACTCGAATTCTTCCCACTTCTTCTGGCACCTTGCCAAAAACCTTTCTAACAACTCTATCTCATCATCCATCCCTCCTCCTTTCTGAAATGATGGCTCTGTAATTATTTCTTCAATGGATAAAGCAGAACTCTTTGCCCAGACTTTCTCCTCGAAATTCCACCTTAGATGATTCCAGTGCTATCTCTCCCTCTCTGACTTCCTCATGGTTGACATTAAAATTTCTTCAATTGACTTATTTTCTGCCATCACTGGCCTCAGTACTAACAAGGCATACAGGTCTGATGAGGTCCCTCCTGTTGTCCTCAAGAATTGTGCTTCTGAGCTTACACCCTGCCTATTTAAGCTCATTCGCCTTTTTGTATCAACCTGCACCTATCTTTATTGCTGGAAGTTTGCAATCATTCAGTCAGTCTCAAAGAAGGGTGACCATTCCCAGCCCTCTAACTATCGTCCAATTGCTTTAACATCCTGTATTGCAAAAGTTTTCGAGTCTATCCTTAATAAAAAATTTCAAAGCTGTCAGTATGGGTTTCGCCACGGGTGCTTCATTGGTGATCTTCTCACCAGGAGCCTTTCAGACTCCTGGTCATCCTCCTTTCGGGACTAAGCGGAAACCTTTGCCATTGTACTTGACATCTCAAGGGCTTTTGATCAAGTCTGGCATAAATCTTTTAATTTCCAAACTATCCTCTTATGGTTTCTACTCTTCTGTCTGTGCCTTCATCTCTAGCTTCCTTTCTGGTCATTCTATATCCTGTTGTTCTAGATGGCCACCATTCCTCTCCTAGAGCTATCAATAGTGGTGTTCCTCAGGGCTCTGTCCTATCTCCAACTCTCTTCTTTTTATTCATCAAAGACCTCCTCAGCTGTACATCTAACCCTATCGGCTTATAAGCTGGTGATTCCACCCTTCACCTTCCTATTCACTTCTCGCAGCGTCCATCTCAGCAGTTACTTGAACAAACATGGGATGAGGCTATGGCACACCTGATGTCAGACTGCTCATATTTCTGACTGGGGTAAAAATAATCTTGTTGTTTTTAAAGCATCCAAAACTCAGTTCTTACATCTGTCAACTCGACAGAATCTTCCACAGGAATACCCTCTAATTGTTAACAATATCCAGCTCAATCCTGCATCATCTTTAAACACACTTGGGGTTTCATTCTCTCAGGATTTCTCTTGGAAAGAACATATTGCTTCTCCTGTAAAATCTGCTTCCAAGAGATTGGGTGTGCTAAGACGACTCCATACTTTCTTTACCCCTGCACGGTTGTTGACTTTATACATGGGTTTTATTCGCCCCTGTGTAGAGTACAACTCTCATATGTGGGAAGGCTCCCCACACACAGCTCTTCTCAACAGGGTGGAGTCAAAGGCTTTTCATCTCATTAACTCTCCTCCTCTTACTGGCTCCCTTCAACTTCTGTCTCTTTGCCATACTGTTGCAACTTTATCTCCTTTGTATCACTACTTCAGTGGTCACTGCTCCTCTTAACTGTTTGTTTGCATCCCTCCACCACTATGGCGGGAAAGTAGCCACCGTCTAGCAACAAACTCTCATCCCTTTTCTGTCCAACTCTCTAATGCAAGAGTTAACTGTTAGCCCCAGTCCTTCATGTTTGCAACAGGTCAACTCTGTTTTTCCTACTGCCTACGATCTCCAGTCTTTCAAATACAACATGTCCAGGCATCTTGAAATGAATGAGCCTTGAACTTGGCTCTCTGTTGCCTTTTTTTTTTTTTTTTTTTTTTTTTTTTTTTTTTTTTTTTGGGTGTGTTGTTTGCTGTCCTTTGTTTTTTTTTCTTTTTTCCTTTTAATAAAAAAAAAAAAAAAAAAAAGCGACAAAGGAGGCTGCCATGGTTTTACCTCAGCCAAGCACGTCCACATGTGGAGAGACGAAGGCGAGAACTGAGGTGAGGTAGCGATTGGGAGTGTACGGCGGTGCCATGTCTCTACCCACGCTTTGCTATGAGCATGTAAGCAACTAGCAGCACACTAGCCTACAAGCGCAAGGGTCCTTTTTGATTGCCCAGGCAAATGTCGCAATGTGGCAGAAACACCAGGTCCCCATACATCATGGGCCTAATAAGTAATCTGAATGGCATTGCGACTTTGACCATTTGGTAAGAGGGCAGATGGGTGTGTGTGGCCGGAAGTTTCCGACTAATGTGGGCGACGGGGGATTTTGACCATATGGTAGGGATCCATACAGCCATTCTCGCTCAGCTTTTGGGTTATGCTCTGTCTTCCTCATGTGCTGCCCGTATGTTACCAGTGATCTGGGTGGCCGGGTGATTTTGACTACAGGTATACCCCAGTTTCACGATGCAATTGGTTAGGTAAAAACCCACTGTTAGGCAGGGTATCGTACGTGGACTGTTTACCAGCCTTGGGTTTCCCTCCAAACTAAGCCCAAAACCCACCTGAGCCCAAAAACAAGTTTAACCCGTCATGTCCCGACTGATTTCCAAGCTACGATACCCCAAAATCCCGAGCATTTTTGGATTTAAAAAGAAAAATGGCTCAACCCTTCGCTTTTGGTGAGAAACATCGAAAATTCATAGAGAAATCGCGATCCTGTGCTTAAAAATGTTGATACAGGTGTCATGCAACCTTATGTTTTCCTTCTTTTTCAGGGTACCCGGCTAAAGAAAACGAACTTTGGAAGGGTCAAATAATTCAAGCCACTTTCAATTACATATTTATTTATGTATTTGGTACGAATTTATGTGTAGTAACAGGCTATATTGGTTTTCACACATTTATATAGCCAATAGAAGCATTGTTCAGTCACCAAACACATCCACATATGGCACCTTCCTTTATGACATTACCACCTCATCATTTCTGTTTGTTTCTTCCTCTAGCTTCTTTATTTCTTTGTCCTCCACCTCAGGAATCACTTTCATTGTGAATTTCTTCATTGGAGAGACTGTGGGGCAACATACCAGCTTACTGCTAACAGGTGAATTGCCCAGTGTGGAGGGAGGGGGGGTTAGGTGGGGCCAGGCAGTATCCCCACTTAAAAGCAAGTAGAGGAAGGTCTCCCTCATATGCCTACCAAAAATCACCCAGGAAACTTGAAAATTGTGCAAATTATGACCCTTGCAATTGCGTGACGTACCCGTACGTCGATGGGTGTAGCTGTGACAAAACATCGCGACGTAACCATATGTTGATGGGATTCCTCGGGTTAAAGCCAATGTAAATGGCCTAAGAGCTGTCAAGGAAGCTAAAATAAACCTAACACCTGTAAATAACTCACTGAAACCAACAAATAAAGCCTGGAAATCATAAGGAATAGGTTAGAAAATATCAAACACCTCTCATCACTTACTTCTGGTAAGTCCATGTCCGGTCCTGGTCATCATCCTTGCTATCCCCCCCTGTGGCTAGGGGACATGTGCTGCTCCCTACCACTCAATCCTCCTCCTCAAAGCCCTCAAACCCCATCTCTAGGGGAGGGTCAGAGGGGAGGAGAAGCCTGGCGAAGTGGGGTGGTCATAGCAGGAGACTGATGTACTGGCTCTGGGGGTGGTGATGGAATGCAACGTGACGAGGCAGGCGGTTGCGATAAGGTGTGATGTGATGGCTCAAGCGGTGGTGATGGGTGCGATGTGATGGCTCTGGGGGTGGTGATGGAGTGTGATGCGATGACAGAGGTGGTGAGGGAGACAGCTGCGATGACCGGTGAGGTGGCGAGGGAGACCATTGCGATGACTGATGAGGTTGCGATGGAGTCAGTTAAGGTGGCTCATGTCGTGGCGAGGGAGACAGAGACAGTGGCTGAAGTGGTGAGGGACATGGAGGCCGGGGCGAGGAAGGCCAATGGCCGAGCCCTGGTTTAATAATAAGCCCTTCGTTGTCGTGTCCACAGGCATTAGGCCGAAATTTTTAATCGCGCACATTCCCACAGCCAGCTAAGCCCACCCGCCTCCCAGGATGCACAGAAACGCTGGCGCAGGCCCCACAGCCATCGCTCACTCCGCGCTCACCCATATCGTTTTTCTCGCACCGGCCATCTCAGAGTAAGGTACTCTCTTGCGCTCGCCCACCACGCATCGTGCTGCACCACCAACATTATGCAAGCCACTACCGTAGTGCATCGTGACTGTGTATGAGAGTGCCATGAGTAGAGCAGTGATACTAATTGTGTGTGGAGTGCAATTTTATCTGAATTTTAGCCTAAACAAGTGTGATCATATCTGGTATGGGTGCTGCACGTGGCAGGGCTAGTGGCGGTTTAGTGGAGGCCCTAGTCGGGGTGGTAAGCAGCCTGCTAGCGTTGGTGCTGATGATGTTCCCAAGAACCATGTTCGTAAAACTGTGTCTTTAGAAGTAAAGCGAGAGACAAAAGTGAAGGTGCATGTGCTACCACCTCGGCTCTCCACCTGGCTCAGTCGACTGTCTCCACCATCATCAAGAAGGAGGCCATTAAGGTTGCTGGGGAGGTCACAACCTTATCCGCCTCCTGTATCACCCACCAGAGAGAGCCTGCGATGAAGAAGCTGGAGCGGATGCCGCACACGTGGGTGGAGGATCAGAACTGGTGGAAAGCACCCATGAGCCAGGCAATTATTTGCACCAAGGCTCTCTCGCTATGGAAGGACATCAAGGTGAGGGGGGATCTTGATGCAAGCGAGACCTTCAAGGCTAGCCATGGATGGTTTGATTGTTTCAAGAGGCGAGCTAATCTCCACCATGTGAGGATGTATGGTGAGGTGGCGAGTGCGGATATGATGGCGGCGGCAGCATTTCCTGATGAACTGAGACGCATCATCGCGGAAGGTGGCTGCGGTGAGAAGCAGGTATTGAATTTTGACGAGACTGCGCTCTTTTGGAAGAGAATGTCCTCCAAGACATATCTTGCAACAGAGGAAAAGTCTACACCAGGGTTCAAGCCCTTGAAGGCCCTGCTGACACTCCTGCTGGTAGGCAATGCAAAGGGCGACCTCAAGTTGAAACAGCTCCTTGTCTACCACTCTGAAAACTCCAGGGCTCTGGTGGGGTATATTAAAGAGAACCTTGGGGTGATCTGGAAGTCAAACAAGAAGGACTAGCTGACTTCTGATATCTGTTTGTCATATTTCCACTGGCACCTCTCGTGTTTTGAAGAAGAATGCCCTGCAAGAGATTTGGCGAACAGATTTCTCGTGGTGGTAGACAACGCCCCTAGCTACTCACCCGTAATGAAAGAATCGGCCTTGGTCACCTAATGGCGGCTCTCCATGCTGCTCGATCTATGGCAGCCTCACTGTTCAGTCCATTATTCCTGAGGTCACACTTAATGACCTTGTCCCACGTCCTCCTTGGTCTACTCCTCGCAACTCCACCCCCAATATTAACACTTCTCACCCCCCTCTGCACCCAATTATCATCCCCCATCCTCCCCACATGCAAAAACCATCTCAATCTACCTCTCCTCATCATAACACCAATACACTCCAGTCCCATCCTACCTCTCAACCCTTCCATCGTAAACCATGCCTCCCCAAGGCCTTGCACGCAGGGACGCACTGCACATCCACCTAATCATTATCATTCTGTATAGTCTGCGAATATCCTTTTCCTTTACTGCCCAGGTCTCACTACTATACAGCATCACACTCCTAACACATGCTGCATACAAAAACCTCTTAGCACATACAGAGAGTCCTCTCAATGTCATGTGAGGCAACAGCTCTCCAAACTTCTTCCAACCACTTCTCACTCCAGCCCCACCTCCAGCACATAACATGTCTCCCAAATAACAAAACTCTTCTACACACTCAAGAGACTCACAAGCAAGTTCATTTCTTTCACACCTGGCAATCTTCACCTACTCTCCCTGACACGCCACACAAATAAAATCAGCATTATCTTGAGTCTACCTCTAATACCACTACATCTCTCGTGCACCCATTTATCATAAACACTGCACAAGATGGAGTTACTTCCCACGCCATTGTGGCAAACTGCACAAGACCACTCTTCCTCCTCTCTGACTGTACCGCCACCAACACTTGATATCATCACTTTTGTTTTATCTGCATTTGCCCTTAAGCCCTTGTGCCCCATACCATCTCTCCACCAGCTAAATCTTTCCTCTACCTCCCTTTCATTCTCTGTAATCAACACCAAATCATCAGCATACAACATCCTCCACAGGAGTCCATTTCTGAAGTCACGTAAGAGGGCTTCAAGCACCATGATAAACAACGAAGGACTCAAAACTGACCCCTGATGCAAATCAACATTCACGGAAAACTCATCACTCAAATCTCCATTCACTCTTACCTGGGTGTGAGCACCCACATACATGGCCATAACCACCCCAACCAGCCACTCCTCAATCCCAAGCTTTCTCAATATCCATTTCACCACAGCTTTCTCAATGCCCACTTCACCACCTACCTAGGGACTCTGTTAAAGGCCTTTGCCAAATCAACAAAAACAAAGTACAGTTCGCTTCTCTTTCCAATATATATACATAAATATATATATACATATAATATATACAGTAATCCCTCAAATATCCGGATGTCCAATAACCGGACATACTCATTATACGGATATTCTGGGCTGCCCAACCCCCCAAATGCAAAAAAATCCAAAAAAATGGATTAATTTTCGATTTTTTGGGACCGTGTCAGTTTGAATTTCCCGTGCGCGCCGATCCCCTCTGTTTACACTCATGGCTCCACTATCAGTCGCCATTACCCACTCCCCTCCTCCCTCGTGAACAACTCCGAAAATGGCGGCCGAAGTGATTGCTTTTGTGGTGATACCCTACCTCCTACAGTGCTTGATACTGCTCTTCACCTTCTTCATCATGTGTGTGATGACGACCCCGCCTCCTGAGAAGAGGAAGAGAGTGGTTCTGACTCTGGAGAAGAAGAGGCAGATATTGGACAAGGTGGATGCTGGCTGGTCAACAGGGCGCATCTTATGTGAGTTCAACCTCTCTCGCTCCACCTTGTTTGATATCAAGAAGTCCCGAGACAAACTACAGCAGTACACGGCTGATTTCGCATCGAAGACCAAACGAAACGTGCAGAGGAAGGTGATGTTTACTCCTAAGTATGCAGACATCGACCACTCCACGCTGATTTGGTATCGACAACAACGAGCTGCTGGTGTGTTGGTACGTGGAACGGAGCTGAAAGCTGCTGCTGAAAAGTTCGCAAGGCTACACAACGCTCCAGACTTCAAGGCATCTGAAGGTTGGCTCTTCGCATTTAAGTTACGACACGGACTTACCAACCGTAAGACCCATGGCGAAGCTCTGGACGCTAACGACGAAGGTGTAAAACAGTTTCGGCAGAAGGTGAGTGGTTTGATTGATAGGGAGGGCCTCACTCTCGGTCAAGTTTACAACACTGACGAAACTGGCCCATTTTATCGTTCAATACCCACAAACACTCTCGCTGAGGAGACGGAGAAGCGTTTACCTGGCCCCAAGCTCTCGAAACAACGTGTGTCTGCTTTGTGCTGTGCCAATGCTAACGGCATGCACTGGTTCAAGCCCGTTATTGTAGGCCGTGCAAAGCAGCCTAAGTGCCTTCGTGGGTTAATGAATGCCCTTCCTGTCATGTGGTATCATTCTCTGAAGGCTTGGTTCACAACCACGATCTACAAGAATTGGTTCCACCAACACTTTGTTAAGGAGGTCATTCATTATCAGACGGAGACACTGAAAATCCAACGAGACCAGGTAAAGGCCCTCCTGATTCTTGACAATGCACCTGCGCATCCATTAGACAAGGAGTTGGTGGCAGAGAATGGTCGCATCAGGTGTCTGTTTTTGCCACCTAATACAATTGCTCTCATCCAACCAATGGACCAGGGAGTGATTGTGGCAACGAAGAGGCTATACCGACGGAAGTTTTTGGACGAGGTGATGGTTGTGTACGAGGACGAGGACGATCGCAGGGAAGGACGTGACATGCGAGGACAAAAAACACTCGAAAACATTCGCCGATACACCCTCAAGTCTGCCATCTACAACTGGGCAAATGCATGGAATGAAGTCTCTGTCAAGACTTTAGAAAGTGGTTGGTCTCACCTACTTCATGGAAGTGATGTGGTGCACGATTTTCTGGGTTTTGACGTGGATGACTTTCATGCAAGGCTTCGTACGGGTGGAGACGATGTGGATGTCGACGAAGTGTGCGAGTGGTTGGATGACGACGATGGCGATCCTGGGTATCAGATCATGTCTGATACCGAGATCGCATCTACTGTTGCTGGTCCCAGTACCCAGCAGGAAGATTCTGACGAGTACAGCGATGATGTTGCGCACTCCTCACAGGTTGCAACTGCACCAACGATCCCCAGGCTGAGCACAATCCGGCACTATGTGGAGTTCGTCCTTGACTACCTAGAACACCCGGACTGCGACAGAGAGATGGGGTCATTGGAATTGGCGGGTGAAGTGCGAGGTTTCAGGCAACGCATCAATAATCGTCAAAATCGTCGTCCTCTGCGTCAATAAACCATTGAGAGTTTTTTCAGGCCAGTCAACCCTGCCGTCGTCCACTCTCGCTCCACACCATCATCACACGAAGACAGGCCTTCTAGCTCCGATCCACAGTCCAGCACATCAGGCACGGCTGAATCACCACTGGATGCTAGTTTGTATCTATCTTCGGAGTCCTCTGTAGTGGATAGTATATCACCACGTTGCACCAAGATGCCCCTACGCCGCCTCCGTCTGCTCATCTCGGACTCTGACAGCGACTAAATTCTCCAGGGATCGTCACTAGACCACACGGGAATTCACTGTTATGTACAGTGCAGTGAAGTGATGTTATTCCAGTTATAAAGAAAAAACCTTGGTGAAAGTGTTGGTGAGAAGTGCTGGTGATTCTCAATTGGAAAGGTGTGTCAGGTGCAACGTCTTCCTGTCAGAGTCTGAGATGATAGAGTGGGTTACTACACCAGGACGGCCGCTTTTTGTTCGTAAGTACCCTAACTTCATGCCTAACCTGTTTTCATCATGCTGTACATGTGTTAAAAAATTACCGAAAATGTTAATCATAATTTCCTGCTTGCTATTTAATTTTTCCATGCATGGTTCTTTAGTAAAACAGCTAGAAAAAAGGTTGAAGCAGTTAATTTCATGTCCGGTCCTAACCTAACCTAACCTATGGTTACCATAAAGATTTTCATGCCTAACCTGTTTTCATGATGCTGTTAATGTGTTAAGAAGTTACCCTAAATGTTAATCATAATTTCCTGCTTGCTATTTAATTTTTCCATGCATGGTTCTTAAGTAAAACAGCTAGAAAAAAGGTTGAAGCAGT
>JAGKTI010002444.1:30399-41687 GCA_018397915.1 Birgus latro
ACGCATGCAAGCATGTTGGAGCCTTCAAAAACGTAAACGAAAACGAAAATGAAAACGATATACTGTATATGTCTATATATATACAGTAATCACTCTACTATTTGGATGCCCATTATTCGGATCCCTCACTATTCGGACATCCTGGGTTGTCCGGCCCCCAAAATGCCCCAAAATTAGAAAAAAAACATTAAAAAATCTGATCTGTTCCGACCGCGTCAGTTTGAATTTCCCGCTCGCGCCGACTAGCTCCCATCACGCCAAATCGCCCTCCTACTAGTTCTGTAGCAACTCCTGTGAACAGTGGACGGCTGTCCAATCTTTTGCGGTATTTTCGTTCTTGTTTAAATAATCAAAAGTCACAGTGCTAAGGATTAAGTGTAGTTAAACACTGGATTAGTGGACATGCTTCAAGAGCAATTATGACCACTGTAAAAACCTTAGAGATGGGGGTAAACAACAATGATGGACTGTAAGTAAACATTGTCAACTGCTAAATATTTTCCAAAATCACTTCTAAATCCTCATTGTCTGGTTACATTTCATTTACTTCATGCTTTGTGTCCCATATTTGAGTGCACAGGCTGTGAAACAGGTGATTTTCTCAGTGATTACCATGTCTCTTACATACGTTCACTATCTAGTCAACTGGTTAACATTTTCGCCCCCCACACCACTAAATCATAATTTTTCTGGGTACATTTTATTTACTCCATGCTTTGTGTCCCATATTTGAGTGCACAGGCTGTGAAAAGGTGATTTTCTCAGTAATAATCATGTCTCTTCCTTGCGTTCATTATGTAGTCAGCTCAAAATCATCATTTTGGGGTTAAAATTCGATTAATTCATGCTCTGTGCCAATTACTTATGCGAATGGGGTCTTAATTAAGTGCTATGTATGTCCGGTAGGGAGTTAGGTAGGTGGTTTTCTGATTTAGGTTAGGTTAGGTTAGGGTCAAAAATGACCAGTGCTGTTGGTGAACAGTGAACACCTTTGCCATACCTAACTCTTTTTCTGGTAACAATTTATTTATTTGATGCTTTGTATCCCATGTTTTAGTGCATAATATATGAGATATGATGATTTTCATAGTGATAGCCACGTCCGATACTTACTTACACTAAGCTGCCAACTCGTGATCACCCCTGCCTTACTCACCTCAAATTCATCATTTTGGGGTTAAAATTCGATTAATTCATGCTTTGTGCCAATTATTTATGTGAATGGGGTCTTAATTAAGTGCTATGCATGTCCGGTAGGGAGTTAGGTAGTGGTTTTCTGATTTAGGTTAGGTTAGGTTAGGGTCAAGAATGACTGGTGCTGTTGAACAGTGAACACCTTTGCCATACCTAACTCTTTTTCTTGTAACAGTTTTTTATTTGATGCTTTGTATCCCATATTCTAGTGCATAAGATGTGAGAAATGATGATATTCATAGTGATTGCCACGTCCGATACTTATTTACACTAACCTGCCAACTCATGAACATCTATGCCTTACTTCCCTCAAAATCATCATTTTTGGGTTAAAATTCAATGAATTCATGCTTTGTGTCCATTATTTAATGCATATGGTGTGAGAAAGGGTGATTTTCATAGTGATTTCCATGTCTGATACATACTTACACTTGCTGGCAAGTTGTGAGCACCTATGCCTTACTCACCTCTAAATCATCATTTTTTGGTTAAAATTCAGTTAATTCATGCTTTGTGTGCATTATTTATGTGAAAGGGGACTTAAATAAGTGCTATGCATGTCCGGTAGGAAGGTAGGTAGGTGGTTTTCTGATTTAGGTTAGGTTAGGTTAGGGTCATGAATGACCAGTGCTGGAGCTTCAGACCCAATATTTGGACAAGACCAATGTCCGGACATGCCTTAGGCTCTATTACGTCGAATAGTGGGGGGATTACTTATATATACACATATACATATACAGTACCCTCATTATTTTCGTGTCTAATTGGTACCGCAATTGCAGCACGAAACTCATACTCGCGAAACTTGTGAGTATACTTTACATGTAATAAGTGGTAACTGGTTCCAAGGTTAGCCACTTCATTCCCCCTTAGCCAACCATTAATGACACAGTACCCCTACTATAAATTACATACAGTTAATCAGACATATAATATATTACTGAACAAAGAATTTGCTAAAACTGACACTTAAGCTGAACTGCTTGATGGGGCTTGAAGATGAGTTCCGAGGCAGGGAGCGGTGGTTAGTTACCACCTGCCCCCTCACTGCTCCCTGCCACCACTGTTGAGTCCCCCACACCACCACTTCCCGATGCTTCAACATCAAAGTCCTCAAAATCCAGCGGGAGCTCATCAATCTCCCCAGTGTCATCAGTGTCCTCGTCCACAGCCCCGTCATCCTCCCCAGGCCGTATGTCTTCCAAAGCCAGGGCTTGTTGAATACAAGAGGACAGGAATGATGTTATCAGAGTCTGATGACGTGCATGAACTCTGGCCTTGAAAAGTTCCTTGTAATTAGCCATAAGTCTATCCACCATTGGGAGGAAGGTGTCCCTGATCTCTGGCCTCCAATCACATTCCTCAATTTGCTCTTTCAAACGAGCAGTGGTTGCCAACAAGTTTGTGATCTGGCGAGATGTTGGCTCACCTGGTGGGACAGGTAAGGGTTCTTCCTGAACTTCATTGTCACAGACTTGTTTGTCTGTTTTCGCATCTCCTCAATGGTCGGTTCAGGCTGCGGTGGCTCAAAACAAGTGACTGAGGATATTTTTTTTTCTTTTTTAATGCAAGGAAGAAGGAACCAAAGGCCAGGGCCCACATACTGTTCCTTCCAAGAAAAAGTAAAAACAATACAAAAGAGAGCCAAATTCAAGATCCATTCATTTCGAGATGCCTGGACACACTGCGCTTGAAAGATTGGAGATCATAGGAAGTAGGGAATACAGACAAAGGGAGACAGTTCCAGAGTTGACCAGTTGCATAAATGAAGGACTGGGAGTAACGGTTAACTCTTGCATTAGAGAGTTGGACAGAAAAGGGATGAGAGTTTTTTGCTAGACGGGTACTACGTGCCCGTCGTAGAGGTGGAGGGATGCAAGCAGACAGTTCAGAGGAACAGTGACCATTGAAGTTGCGATAAAAGAGAGATAAAGGAGCAACAGTGCGGCGAAGAGACAAAGGTTGAAGGGAATCAGTAAGAGGAGGAGAGTTAATGAGCCGAAAAGCCTTTGACTCCACCCTATTGAGAAGGGCTGCATGTGGGGAGCCTCCCCACATATGAGAGTTGTACTCCATACATGGGCGAATAAAACCCGTGTACAAGGTCAACATCTGTGCAGGGGTAAAGAAAGCTCGGAGTCGGCCCAGCACACCAAATCTCTTGGAAGCAGATTTCACAAGAGATGTAATATGTTCTTTCCAAGACAAATCCCGAGAGAATGAAACCCCTAGCATGTTCAAGGATGATGCAGGACTGAGCTGGACATTATTAAACATTAGTGGGTAATCCTGAGGAAGATTTTGACAGGTTGATAAGTGTAAGAACGGAGTTTTTGATGGATTAAAAATAACAAGATTAGTTTTACCCCAATCAGAAATATGAGCCAAGTCAGACATTAGGTGTGCCATAGCCTCATCCCGTTTGCTGAAGTAACTGCTGAGATGGACGTTGCGGAAATCGAATGGAAAGGTGAAGGGTGGAATCATCAGCATATGATTGGATAGGGTTAGATGTACAGCTTAGAAGGTCATTGATGAATAAGAGAAAGAGAGTTGGTGATAGGACAGAGCCCTGAGGAACACCACTGTTGATAGGTCTAGGAGAAGAACGATGAGGGTGCTCGCAAAAATCGTAGAAAAATCGTGACTCCTAGGAAAAAAAACATTCCCTTGCCATCGCAAAACGAAATTTCGCAAGAGTATATTTTGCGAAATTAGTGAGGGTACTGTACTGTGTATATATACAGTGGGGTCCCTTGGATAGCGACCTTATTAGTCCACCAAAATGGCCGCTATACATGAAATCGCTACCCGAGGAGCAAACTTCTTACCTAAAAAAATGAATACAGTCCAGGACTCCTTCAGCTATACTCCTAATTTCCTCCATTACCCATCAGTATCACGTCATATTTCTTCAGTACTGTAATAAGATAAACGTATACTACATATTCAAAAAATTATCTTTTTCTTTTCCTCCACGCAGTATTGTTTCTTTGGCTTGCCACGCACGTATTGTCTGGCCTTTTCGGTCACTTTTACATTACCAGCACTTCCTGTTTTTTCCCTAGGCCACCACCACCACTTGGGCCAGCCCGCGAAGTTGAAGCCATGATATTAGAACACTCAGCAGTCAGATAATAAATGGAAGGTCACAAAAAACTTTAACAATGGCGAGACTGTGACAAGTTGAATGAATGCGCAGCGCGTGGATAAACAAACAATCTTCTTCTTGGAGTAGCTGCGGGGAGGTTCACCTACCACCCGTCAGTATCGCCTAGATACCGGCATTCCCCCAAGAGAAAAGTAAAGGTAAAGGAAAAATTTAAAACTGTAAAATTTGGTAGGAGAGAGATAGTTGGAGATTAGTTATAAGAAAGGCTTAAGATACGTACTTTCACTCCACATGGGTCAATGAACTGAATGACGATAGACCTGCACTCACTATCAGTGTTACCAGCTCACTACGTGTTAAATGCCTAGCGGATTTTCGCTAACCGTGCAGCATTAATCGCTATGAGATAGTTTCATTTCTGTCGCTATCCATGGATTCGCTACCCAAAAAAACACTATCTGAGAAGCTACACTGTATACACCTAACCCTTGTGTAGGAACTAGCCAAACCACACTCACCGGCGTCACAACGTGAACTGCCAAGGCTCCCGGTTGCATACCACAGGAACCTTCCGATGACGTCATCACTCGTGACTTAGCAGGTGTTTGCGTGCGCGCACACACAATAACATTCTCGTCCTCTCTTCTTAATTTGACAGAAGATTCCAAGGACGAAGCTGGATGGTCTATTTGCGTCTGATACACACTATGTATCCAATACATAGACTTTTGTGTGAGTACCATTAACACCCGATACGCACTATGTATCCAATACGTACACTTTTGTTTAATTACTATCAAGACCCAGTCTGTGGCCACATACAGATATGTGATGTCTCTTGAAGTATTATAAACTTTCTAGTCTTGGCTGACTGATGCACGCAGCCGCTCGGTCGAGGCACCTTTCTTGGTGAGACAATCAGCCAGTTGTTGTGATGTATCCACCCAGGATACCTCATCAATCTCCCCCCGCTCCAACATGTCCCGCAACACAGCAATATCAATGTGCAATCTCCTGTCTTCTACGCTCCTACAGGAGTAAAGGGCGTCCACCAGACTCTTGTTGTCGACGAAACACTTTATTTTGATCTTTCCACATCCAGAAACCTCACGCAATATGTTGGAAAGATATACAGCAGTTTCAGCACATTCAAGCAGCGCCAACGCCTCAGCAGATAAGGCAGATTTGACGACCCTCTGATCTCCCTTGTCTGCCAGAATATAGGACATCTTGCCTCACTAGCATCTCGTAGGAAGATCACAAAACTTCCCTGAGATCCATTGCCTACAAGGTTGGCAAATGAGGCATCCGAAAAGCACTCTATATGACAGCCCTCGATCAGCCCCATTCTTGGAATGTATAGCTTCATGTTGTCAGTCTTCACCCTTGAGATCACCTTATTGAGTCTAAGCAAATCCGCTACAGTAGCTCGGTTGCTATTCACACTCAACTCACACACATCAAAGACAATATCTGGCCGAGTGTATGTGGCAATCCAATTGAGTTGCCCAATTAATGCTCGGTACTCCATTTTCTCAGACTCGGACAGCTCCCCTGATTTTACTGCTGCACGATGTTTACTCAGCGTGACTGGTTTCAAAGATGAAGCACTCTGGAACTGGTCGAGCGTTATGCTGCCATCGATGTTGGAGATGACATTGAGACCAACGTATTTGAAGGCTTTTGATTCTGAACTGCCGATGAGGAATTATTGACTCAACCGATTTATCACTTGCTGTTCGAACTCATGTGTACCAGCCCAAAGGAAGTCGTCGACGTAGATGCATACAATGCCTTCGACTTTGCCACCACTGCTCCAAGAGAACAGCACTGAATCCAGTGATGACACTGGACTCAACAACTGATCTTTTATGCGCAGATACCAATGCCTAGCAGCATCACAAAGGCCATAAACAGTTTTCTTTAGTCTCCATAACTTACCATTTTCATATTCAGACAGAGGACGTAAATGAACAACTCTCTCAATGTCGTTACCTTGCAAGTAGGCAGCTTTCATGTCCATAGTGTGGCAATCCCACTGGTTGGTGGAGGCCAAAGAAAGTGCCAAACGCACTGCTTCCTTTGAACAAGTAGGTGAGTCTTTTCGGAGATCCACTGTGTCTTCCTCAAATCGTCTGGCGACTAAGCGGGCCTTAACAATAGGCTTTCCATTTTTCAGTTTTTCCGTCACAACCCATCGAACAGTTATGGCACCTTGCCCAACATCATCCCACATACACATGATTATTCTGCCAGTTTGTAATTTCATTTTCCTTAGCGCATAATACGGCCTCAGAGTTGAAAAGAACAAGCATTTCTGCGTCATCATCAACCACTTCCCATCCGCTAAGATCCTTCTGCAAATCTATCCAATCAATGCTGCCATCAGAGTCCCTCTTCAAATTATAGCAGTGTTTGTACTTTCCAGTGGCTTTACCAGCCCGACTTATAATCCTTCCAGACACCAACTCTCCACTTTCTGAATGTATTCCCTTTATACATTGACCAACAGAAACTTTGGGAAGCTGATTAATCGGAACAGAAACTGTCGGAGGCTCATCAATTGGGAGCACACCATCTTCCGACTCGTCATCTGGTGGATAGTCATTCAACACTTGCATAGGATCGTCATTAGGCTTCTCCTGGAGAACATTGTTCTTCTCATCACTGCTGACACCACTTTCAACTGTAGCATCTTGCTCTGGCGCTCACGCTAGACGACATACGTGCACTCGCACGTATACACCGCCGTGTCTCACCAAAATTTGTTTCCCATCTCTGCCTATTACAATTTCGTGACCGTGACACTCATGACTGTCATTTCTTTTGTAGAAGACTTCATCTCTATTCCGGATGTCGTTTAGGTCACTCGAACATATGTTGTGCCGCAGAGCCCTAGCCAAGCGTTCATCTGATTCGGTCTTTATAAACTCTTGTCTAGCTAAATGAAGAGCGTTCAAGTTGTCTCTCACAATTTTCGATGGTGATGAAGGTTCTAAGGTTGCAGGATCATTTGCGTACACATTAGGCAGACCAGGGTTTTGACCAAAAACAAGTTGGTTAGGAGAAAAGCCAGAGTAGTTGGTGAGAGCATTTCTTGCCGATACTGCCCATGCCAAGGCCATTTATCCAATTCACACTGGCTATCAGTCATTACCTTCCTAACAATGTCACCAATGAATGCATTTTGACGCTCACAGACTCCGTTGCTCAAAGGACTCTCTGCAGATGTTGTCATGATCTTGATATTGAAGGCCTCTCCCAATGCTCGCATTTCCGCATTATTGAATTCACAGCCATTGTCTGTAAGAATTTTTCTAGGTGTGCCAAACACAACAATCCAACTCCGAAATATTCCTTTGATAATGGTGGGCGCACACTTATCTGCGATTACTATCGCATTACAATACCTGGTCGCCAGATCAACAAGGACTAAGAAATAATGCCTTCCCCAAGCTTTTAAATCCATGGCTATGGCTTCGTTAAACTTAGCGCCATGGGCAAACTGACTACAGGTCAGGGCTTGGCTTTCTTAAATCTGTAACAGACTGTACAAGCATCAGATACAGCCTTGACAGCCCGTTCCAGTTTTGAACTTTTAATTCCCGCATCTGTGATCAGTTTAATTAGTTTTGCTGATGTTGGGTGTCCAAATTGCCTGTGAAGCTACAAAGCGGTTTTTTCTACATCACCCCCCACGAGATGCCAAAGATGATTGCTCCACAAAATTTACGATCTAGTCATAAGGAAATTGGAAGTAAGTAATGGCCTGAAGATGAGGACTTTAAATCAATGATAGTTCCACAAATTTTGACCTGGTCAGTTCCAAGGTTAATCAACATTTTTGCTTTTTTCATGGAACGTCTACTCAACAGCAAGGGAATATTGCAGTCCACAGCATCAGTCACGATGGTAGCACGCATGTTTCCAATGTAGCAGGGCAGAGTAACACGTTTGAGGGAAGAAAGTGTGACACCATCAGCAAAAGTAAACGTTGAGGATGACGCTTCTTCTCTTACAGCATCACGTTCGTAATCAGTGAGCCCACTAAGATAGCAATTGATCCATTCAACTCCATATACAGTTGTAGAACATCCTGTGTCTAGAAGAGCACATCCCTTAGATTCTTCTACTAGAGTCTGTGACTTACCTCTACTAGCGGCATCATCCGCATAGCCCATAAATAACGACAGATGCACTGTTTCAGAATTCTCTTCTCGACTGACGTCGTTTTCGTATGCATCCGGACAGTCACGTGCCCAATGAAATCTAGAATCACATATGAAACACCTTGATACCTTTCCGTCAGGCCCAAGTGGGTTCTGCCTCCTGCCGGTGGATGAGTGTTGGGGAATTCTAGCAGATACGGTTGAACATCGGCCACTACCCCGACGTCGATCACGTATTGCACCACCCCGCAACATTCTCCGTCCTCGTTGAGTACCTCTAGCATAAAGTGTTTCCTCACCCTCAACTTCGTCACTCCAAAATACTGGTTCGTCTTTCACCTCCCAGGCGGACACCGATACCTCGTTCTGCCTGCCAATTTCAGCAGCAAAAATACGATTCAGGGCAGATTTCATATTTTCGTATGTCACCTCAGTTATCGCGGACATCACTAGTTGTCGCTTACTGTCTGAAAGCTTGCATGCAGCTAAGAGCATAAAAGCCATCACAGAATTTGGCAGTTCCATGTCCTATCTATCTATCTATCTATTGCCAGACACCATAATCCTATAAGAGGTGGCCATTTGACTTTGAGTTATTTGTTTTACAGGGAGGGGCACTAATCATCCACCAACCCACTTGTTGACATGTGAGGGGCAAGTATGGTTTGGTTATATGGTTACCACCCAGCATTGTAAATGGTTTCTTGGCTTACAGGAAACCATTTGGCTTGTCACTCAATGGAAAGCTACCCGTAAAGGAAAGAAAAGCAATAAGATGTGACAAGAAAGATAGGAGAAATAGGAAGAAAGGAGGGCAGGCACAGAAAAAGAATGATAAAGTCTAAGGAAGAAGTAGGTAGCACTACATCAAGTGAGTGGATGATGGTCGCCACCACCTACCACTAGTTCCATGTCCTGCTTTGTAAATTTAAAATAAACATGCTCAAATTCTGTCACGAACTCCCAAATGTCCATATCACTGGCTCTTCTGAAGTTGTATAGCTCATAAAAAGATGCAAACTGTCGACGTCCTTTGTGCACGAGAAATAAACCATCTAATTTTTTCAGCAGGGTCTGAACACCATCCTTCTGCTTCAGAGCATCTGCATCAATTTGCGAAGACGCCACCCTTGCTCTTCCAGACAACGACAGGTGAATAGCTAAGGCTTGTTTTTCTTTGGCTAGATCCGTTAGTTCACACCAAATTCCAATGTCTTTTTTCCAGCTCTCATATGCAGAATCACTTTCAAGTTCTGGAGGCCACTTGGTCGAACACGACGCCATTCTTCGAACAACACTCTGCTACCAGTGTAGGAACTAGGCAAACAACATTCACTGGCGTCACGACATGAACTGCCAAGGCTCCCGGTTGCATACCACAGGAACCTTCCGATGACGTCATCACTCGTGACTTAGCAGGTGTGTGCGTGCGCACACACACTAACACCTCGGATATCGCGGGTTCTGCTATAGCGTTTTACCGCTGTCACGCATGTATAAAAAACCTACCCAAATTCCTTTATCATGCACTAAATGCCTGCTATCACGCACCAGCCTTGTGGATCGAGCGAAAAAAAGCTTGGCCAAGTGGACACATCATCTGACCAACCACAATATTCAAGATGGCGGAGGATGCTACTCAAGCAGTGATTGAAGAAGTTCATTTGATAAAGTCAGTATGCTCAAGTGTGAATAAAACTTCACTATAATACATTAATAACCACTTTTATATACGTGATGATGATGATGGGAGGCCTTATACTTCGTCTTGGCTTAGAGATAAGTGCTTCGTCACCAACACTTTCATAGTGGTTTTACAAACAAACCTATAAACTAGTCACTACAGTACACCCAAAGACTCTTAACCCCTACACCGCGGGGTTGTCGGAGGTTTTTCGTGCAATTCCCGCGGGGATATTTGTGCTCTGACTGACTTTTTAAAAATATTTGCCAAAAATCAGTTATCAGTCCTAGAATATTATAATTACATATGCATATGGCACATAACCTTCAGCTTTCTCCTGGGATGTTTTTTTTAGCACTCGTCAACTACCGTAGGACTTGTGGAGACTTCTGAAGTTGGGTAACTAAGTCTCCACTTTACACTTCCTGACATCCCCTAATCTGAATACCACTGCCAGATATTATCACTAGAAACACTATTCAATGATTTCCATGTAGTTTGGAATCCATACTCCAAAAAAAAAACACTGTGAAAGCAATGTAAAATACGAGCACATACGAGCCTCCCACTCCCGCTAATTCGCCGCTAGTGTTCTGTCATTTCTTACTCATATACACACTCACAGTTTATTACTTCTAGTACTTTATTACACTTGTATATATCTACAGTCCTTTACCGCTGCCCACACAATGTTTAGTAGGGGTAGAGGTCACAGGGCCTTTTATAATAGGCGCAAAAGGGGCAGAAATGGACGGGCGTCATTTCACCCAGGAGGACGAGTGAACTGGCTGTACCTCGGTAGCAAAGAGTTGAAAATGTCAGCTGCTAATGTATATACTAAGAAATAAGTCGTAGGAAATCTAGACAATATATATAAATTAGGTAGTTCCAGGTGAATATAAATATCACTCAGGCTTCTCCCTTCCTTTCTTATGTACATTTATATTACGAGAGTAGCTCATACGGCATATTTCACGGAAAAAAAAGCAGGGGAAATTAGCGGAGTGCAGGTTGGATGCTGCTAAGTGATAATTAGCCAATTCAAGGTGTATGGCACTATCAATTACCTTATTTTATATATATTATTTTGTATAAGAATAGGGCATAGGGCTCATTTCAATGGATGAAA
>JAGKTI010002444.1:45979-66982 GCA_018397915.1 Birgus latro
ATATATATATATATATATATATATATATATATATATATATACAGTAAACCCTTGATAAGCCGAACTATATGGGGCTCTACCCTGGTTCGAATTACCGAATTTTCCGGCTTACCGAATTTTCACCCCCCAAAATTGCTAAATTACCGAATTATCACCCCCCAAAATTGCTAAGACAATACCTATTACTTGTCCTTTCAACACTAAATTAAAGAAGCATATATAAATAAATTAGTTATGACAAAAAACAATATAGTGCATTTAATATACATTTAACCCCTTCAGTGCTGGGTGTATTTTCATTTTGTTCTTGCTGCCACCAGACAATTTTAGTCAGTGTAGGTTGGATCTGTGGAAGTGCACGGGGTTGGTACAGCCTTCGTTAGCCCCTTCAGTATGTGAGTCCAGTCCTGAGTGCCATAAAATCGGCTGGAGGAAGCGTAAATAAAGTAGAAATAGACGTCACAGTACTGAAGTGGTTAATTGGTAGAAAATCATTCACAGAGGCAGTACCGACTGTCGGTAACGTGTGTTGGAGATGGATTTTCACCCCCCCAAATTGCAATAACAATACTTATTATTTGTCTTCTTAATACTAAAGTAAAGGAGCATATACAGTGTATAAATTAAAGAAAGACAAAAAAGAAAGAATTCAGTGCACATTATTTGCCTTTTGTCAGAGGCAGAAGATCGTCGGCAGTTTGTTTTGTTTTTCAGACGGAGGTGGTGGAGGTGGTTTAACTCACACTTGAACGTAAATTCTAAAAAGTACCCAGTATTTATTTCACTCTATATTAAGAACTAAACTTAAATGTAATCACAGTAATAGACTGCAATGTAACACCTTTCGTTAGAAGCAGTAGATTCATCGAAGTTCGGCAGTTTGTTTTGTTTTGGAGACGGAGTTGGTAGAGGTGGGTTAGTTCATACTTTAACGTAAATTCTAAACAGTACCCAGTATTTATTTCACTCTATATTAAGAACTAAACTTAAATGTAATCACTGTAATAGACTGCCATGTAACACTTTCAGTAATAATAGTACTGAACTTTAATCATGATCACTAAGTCACACGCGCACATTTTTTTTTTTTTTTTAGCTTCATTCCTTTACGACTAGAGGTGCCAGTATCACTTCTTTTAAGCTATGAACCTTCCATGGCAAGGCAGAAGGCAAAAGGAGAGCACTGTTCAGCACTAAATGACAGTAAGAATGGTGCAACTACTGTCTCCAAAAGCAGGCGGTAGCTCGATCGGTAGAGAGTTGGCTTGCGGTCCCGTGGGACCCAGGTTCGAATCCTCACTGGTGCAGGGAACAGTTTAAGGATTTGAATTTCATTAAAATCAGGCTTTACTGATCTACCAGAAGACCCGCCGACATGTCGTAAAAATGACCCCGCTAATACCAATACACCAGTCCTGTATGAGACAGCCCTAGCATGTATTCAATATGGACGGTGGGTGTTAAGCGCCGAAGTGGTGACATGTAGATTGTAGGAGGACGACTGGGCCTTGATAGCAGGCTGTGAAGCCTATGCCCAGAGTCGGACACATAAAAAAAAAAAAAAAAAAAGGTNTCCATTTAGGGGAGGCGGTAGCTCGATCGGTAGAGAGTTGGCTTGCGGTCCCGTGGGACCCAGGTTCGAATCCTCGCTGGTGCAGGGAACAGTTTAAGGATTTGAATTTCATTAAATCAGGCTTTACTGATCTACCAGAAGACCCGCCGACATGTCGTAAAAATGACCCCGCTAATACCAATACACCAGTCCTGTATGAGACAGCCCTAGCATGTATTCAATATGGACGGTGGGTGTTAAGCGCCGAAGTGGTGACATGTAGATTGTAGGAGGACGACTGGGCCTTGATAGCAGGCTGTGAAGCCTATGCCCAGAGTCGGACACATAAAAAAAAAAAAAAAAAAAAAAAGCAGCAGACTGGCGCCACGAGTCCGCTTGGCGCCATTTCTCCTCCTACTTTCGCATTTCTGCCTACTTTCATACGTGGTCTCGGCCTGAGTTCGGCTAACTGAAGATTCCGGCTTCTAAAAGTTCGGCTTATGGAGGGTTTACTGTATATATATATAAATGTATACAGGGTGTAACGCGACGTATGACAAAAACTTACACCAATGATCTATCATGTAATTCTGAGTATATTTGTTTTATAAACATATACTCTTTGTGACCCCAGTTCAGTACCCAGCATTAGGCTGTTATGAGTGTAAGAGTTTCGTGGGTTCCAGGTGTCATAGGGTGGGAGCTTCGCAGGGCGAAGCGAGATGAGTATTATTAGCTTCTGTACTGCACATGAAAATCCCATATCCTATCAGTACAAACGAGTTTGAAGAAGAAACTTTACGTAGTCTATTGATTCTTTAACATAAAGTCATGCATTCCTGCAATTCTTTTGCACAAATCGACTGTAATTAAGGATTAAATTCAAATTTTATGGATTGCAAGGGAGTACAGAGGGAGGAGAGGCTGGTGTATTGTTGCCAGTTATGTAATGTTTGGTTTGTGGGCTATTGTTACCAGCATTATCATAACACCAACAGCTCATTTAATGAAAGAACATTATTGTAAAGCGAGATTAGCGTCACTTTCAGTCAGGAAGAGTATTACTTATTACAATCTTTTATGCTGCAAGTAAACGTGGCACCACTGGGTATCTCCACCTGTATTCCCTGGCTGTAGCACTGGCATTACCATCCCAGAATGCGCAAAAATAGACGATATCTGCATATTCCTCATTTCTGTATGTACATGGCATGCTGTTTCATGAAGAAGTGAAGCTGAAACCAGTGAACAACTGAACGCGGAGAACAGTATTTGAAGTGCGTGCTTGGCCTGCAAATTTTCCCGTTCAAATGACACCGTGGACGCAGGGTTGCCAAGCCCTTATCATTAATCTCACTAGTGTAGCCCTGAAAACTTGCTAAAATGTCGCTAGATAGTAAAGACTGCAAAATATCACTAGAAAAGACGATTAATCACTAGAATATCACCTAAAAATGGCAAAAATATCCAGAATGTAGCTAGATATCATGTTGCCAGAATTTAAATCGTGACACTAGGCAGAAGCAAAAAATAGGTCTAGCCGCAAAGTCGTTAAACTGGCAACCCTGCGTCACTATTCTCAAGTCACCTTAATATGAAAGCAATGGTGCCATGTGTGCCTGCAGCAGAAAAATTGTAATAAATAATATCATCACTCCTGACTTAAAGTGACGCTAGTCATGCATTACAATAATGTTTTTTCACTTAATCAGCTGTGGGTGTTATGATAATGCTGGTAGGAATAGCCTACAAACCAAACATTACATACCTGGCACAATACACCAGCCTCTCCTCCCTCCGTACTCCCTTGCAATCCATAAAACTTGAATTTAATCCTTCATTACAGTCGATTTGTGTAAAAGAATTGCAGGAATGCATGACTTTATGTTAAAGAATCAATAGACTACGCAAATTTTCTTCTTCAAATTCGTTTGTACTGATAGGATATGGGATTTTCATGTGTAGTACAGAATAAGCTAATAATACTCGTCTCCCGTCGCCCTACGAAGCTCCCACCCTGTGACACCTGGAAGCCACGAAACTTTTACACTTAAACAGCCTAATGCTGGGTACTGAACTGGGGTCACAAAGGGTATATGTTTATAGAACAAAATATACTCAGAATTACATGATAGATCATTGGTGTAAGTTTTTGTCATACATCGCGTTACACCCTGTATATATACTGTACATATATAAATATATAAATATATATATCTATATATATATATATATATATATATATATATATATATATAATATATATTATCCAGACACTGGGCCGTGGCTCTATTAAACCATTATCTGAATTTACTTGCTATTATCCGGATGTAAAATTGCCCGAGAACTTCGACCGGCCAGCCAACATGTTCAAACATTCAGTTTCGTGGCCGCTGGGCTTGAGCTGTGAGCGGGAAGTAGTCTGTAACCCACAACTACTGTACTGAATTGTCAAAATCGTGCACTTGTCCTACCACTCCCAATGAACCTCCAGTACCCGAGTAATATGACTGTAACCCACAAGTGGTGTCAAAACATCTGAGCGCATTCCCCACTGAATGTCTAATATCGCAGAGCCAAGGGGGCTAAGTCTTTCCCATCCGCCACCTCCATCGAACACAGACCACAAGCCATGAGTACATGTTCAGCAACAGAGGCTGTCTGCCTCTCTATCAAAGGTCGAAAGTCCCCCGGTCATGATGCGTTGTGTTTCGGCATGGCCACTCGGCGTCTAACAGACTGCAAGCCATGAGTAAATGTACGACAAAAGTGCCCGTCTGCCTGTTGACAGAAGGGGGAGAACCTCTCCACAGCCTCACCTCTCCCCCCCCCTCCCTTCCCTCCTCCATACCCTCCTGGCTCCCCCCTCATTCCCTCAGTCACTACCCTCTTTTGTTGTGATAGCAATGACTTTTAGTTTTCAATTTTTTTTTGCAATTTATTTGACTGCTATTGGTTGTACAGAAATGCTGTGGTGACCATGAGAAAGCTCACGAAATTCTGCATCTAGACATATACTTAACTCTTGGAAGATGCCGGCAAAATTTTGAATTAGGATGATGGGAATTTATATGAAGGTAAGTTTTACTCTTGAACACTTTCTTTCGGCTTGAATTTTGTACTCTTACTTGTCAGTTTATGTGGTTTTACCAGCTTAACTTATAGTATACACACCAGCGAAGATGATGGCATACAATTTATACCACTATAACCAATTTCTGGTGGCATTTTTGGCAGTGGAATTTTTTTTGAGCCCCAGGAGCAATCACTCGTCACAGACAACAGATTTTCACACCGTCGTAAGTTTTTTTTTGTAGATTTTTGTTGTTTATGCATTGCTTTCAAGGTACTTAGCATTAATATGGATAATCATGTGTATTTTGATGTCTAAATATGGCAGATTGACCTGAAAACAGTGCCAAAATCAGGAGGAGTACTGTACATAAAGTAGTGTATAAGCAGGGTGTTCTTTGGTTTTCATTTTTTTTTTTCATGGTTTTCTTGGTGTTTAGCATTACTTTGGATATTCCTATGTGTATTTCTCAATATGAGTGAATGACTGGAAATCACTGCCAAATTAAGCATAGGTACTGTATAAATGAGTTAGGTATAGGTAGGAGATGGGTGTAGGTAGGGTCTGGGTGTGGTAGGGGAATAGTGTTCATTATCCGGATGTTGCCACTACCTGGACATGCCTTCGGCACTATTATGTCCAGATAAATGAGGGATTATTGTATAAATACAGGCAGCCCTCCACATTCGCGGATTCAACTATCACAGGTCTTGCAGATTTGCAAATTGCCCCTCTGTGGAGCCAAGATTCCGTTTGCAGCTGCAAAGTGTAGCAGTGCACATGCTCGCGGGTCATTTCGCACCAAACCAGGCCCGCACCAACCGACCCCGCTCTCGCACTCCCCTGTCTGTCCCTCAGTCTGTGTCCTACCACTGTCGCGGTCATTTCGCTGCCTCTACACACCAAACCTTCCGTAATCTCACTACTGTGCCCAATAATTGTGCTCTCACGTGATCAAAGGTAAAAAGTGCATTGCTGTGCTATTAGGTGAATGAGATAACACCCAACTGTGCAATTTACAAGTGATAACTTTGTCCCATTTGTGTCTGTGTTGTCCCGCCGGTATGGGCCCCAAGTGTCACACATCCCCTAGTGGTAAGTGCACCCCTAAACAGGCAAAGAATGTGATAAGCCTGGAGAAGGTGAAATTGCTGGACAAGTGTAGGGAGGGAATGAGTTATGCTGTGGTTGGAAAAATTTTTAACATGAATGAGAGCACAGTAAAAAAAAAAAAAAAAAAAAAGAAAAAAAAATCTTGGAGGCGCTGGCATCCACTGCGCCACCCTCAGCCAAGCAAGTGTCACAGGTGAGAGACATTGCAATGTCTAAGATGGAGAATGCATTGTTTGTGTGGATAAATGACCAGAGCAGGAAAAGAAATCCTGCAGACAGTAATGCGATTCAGTCAAAGGTGAAGTCATCATACAACATGATGACAAGTACGGAATGTGAAGGTGGCTGGAGTAGTTGGTGAGTGGTGTGTGCCTGCAGAGATGGATGAGAATGGCAGTGCTTTAGTGGACATTTGCGCTGGGAGGAGGTTGGCGACTGCCAATACCCTCTTCAGGCACAAAATGATCTACAGGTATACATGGCAAGTGATGAGAAGGGTGGGTAGTGAACTGAATGAACGGAAGGCAATGACTGATTATGTATGTGTGGATGACAGGATGTGTTATGAATGCAAGAGTATACAGAGGTTGGGAGTGGACTCTCCAAATGAAACGGAGAAATAGAAGAAGGGAAGGACAGGAGGAAGTAGCTCATACAAGGAGGGTGGAAAGATTACGAGAGGATGAAAAAAGGGCAGAATATAAGAGGGATGTGGAGGAGCGATTCGGTAAATATGTATTGGAGCAGATGGGGGATGTGGAAGGTGTGTGCAAGATAATCACAGAAGAAATCTGTGCAGCAAGTGAGGAGGTGTGTGGGGTGAAGAGAAGATGAAGGGGGATGCAGGGAACAGCATGGAGGAGTGAAGAGGTGAGAGAGGCTGTGGCACAAAAGAAGAACGCATATGATGAGTGGATGAGAAACAGAGGCATGGAGGAAGTTGAGAGACAGAAGAGAGAGTTGTATGCAGAGAGGAAGAGAGAGGTGAAAAGATCAGTAAGAGAGAGTAAGAAGAGACTGGATGAGAATATGGAAGGAATTTAAGTGTAAAGTGGAGGGAATGTAAGAAAATGTTCTGGAAAGAGGTACAGAGAGCTAGACAGGGTGCCAAAGAAGTTAGAAGGGGAGTGAAAGATAAAATTAGTAGATTACTAGTGGAGAAGGGAGAAAAAGTGAGTAGATGGAGAGAACTGTTGAACATAGAGAATGAAAGTAATGTGAGTATAAGTGGCTAAGGAATGGCGGGGAGAAGGAGGGATGTGAGAAGAGAGGAAGAAATCAGTAGGATGGAAGTAGTTGGATGCAATGAAGAAAGTTAAAATGGGAAAAGCCCCAGGAATTGATGGAGTATGTGGTGAAATGCTGAAGCATGGGGGAGAGATAGTAGTAGACTGGTTGTGGAAGATGTGCAGATTGGCCTGGGAGGAAGGTAGAGACCCGGAGGATTGGAAGTCAGGTATAATTAGTCCCCTGTACAAAGGAAAAGGGGAAAAAGCAGTATGTGGTAATCATAGGGGCAATTGTCTTCTCAGTGTAATAGGAAAAGTATATGGTAGGATACTTACTGACAGAGTTTGGGAAATAACAGAGGAATTAGTTGGAGAAGAACAGAGAGGTTTTAGAAAGGGAAGAGATTGTGTAGATCAGATATTCATTCTTAGATCTTAAGTGGAAAAGTTTTTAAAGAAGGTGAAAGAAGTTGTATGTGGCCTTCATGGATTTGGAGAAAGCATATGACAAGGTGGAAAGACAAGGACTGTGGAAGGTACAGTATTAAGAATATATGGAGTAGATAGGAAGTTGCTGAATGCCATCACGAGGATGTAGGAGGGCGCTAAGGCTGCAGTGCGTGTGGACAGTGAACTGAGTGAATTTTTCTATTTTGAAGGTTGGATTGAAACAGGGATGTGTCATGTCTCCATGGTTGTTCAATCTGTATATAGATGGGGTTATGAAGGAGATGCAGGGTAGGGCAGTGGATGATGGAGTGGCCCTAGTGAGAGAGGGCAGTGTTTGGAAACTCCCTGTACTGTTGTTTGCAGATGATACTGTGTTGGTAAGTGAAGATGAAGGGGAGCTGCAAGGCTTGATGGATGAGTTTGGGAAAGAAAAAACAAAATCTAAAGGTGAATGTAAAAGTTATGGTCTTCGAGAGATGTGAAGTCAGTGAATGTACAGTGAGGTTGGATGAGGAGGAAATGGAAAATATGAGTGCATTTAAGTGCTTGGGTAGTGTGATGAGTAAGGATGGAAGTCTGGAGGGTGAAGTCCTTGAAAGGAAGGAACAAGGAAGAAAGGTTGCTGGTTCCTTGAAAGCAGTGATAAGAAACAGGGATGTGAGCATGGAAGTGAAAAAGTTCCTACACGACAATACAGTATTGTGATACCAACTCAAACATATGGAGCTTGGACCTTGTTGGAGGGAAAGAAGTCAAGAGTGAGAGCTGTGGAAATGAGTTATTTGAGAGAGGCATGTAGAGTCACATGGAGAGACAGACTGACAAATGAGGAAGTAAAGGATCGTTGTGGTGTGGATGTGGATGTGACGGGAAGCGTTAGGAGAAAAACAACGAGGTGGTTTGGTCATGTGGAAAGGATGAAGAGTGAGAGACTAATGAGGAGAGTGTATGTGAGTGAGGTGGAGGGAGGAAGAGGAAAGGGGAGGCCAAGGATGAGATGGAGGGATGGAGTGGAGAGGTATATGAGAGAGAGGGGTGTGAGCTGGGAGCAGGGCAGTGAAATGGCAGGGGACAGGACAACATGGAGGTGATCTGTTTGTGGCTACCCCTTATGGGATTAAGGCATCTGGCAATTGATAGACAGATGACCAGTCCACCTCCCGACCGCAACTCCCCAAACACCAGCACAGACCCTGGACCAGCCGCAAGCACCCAACCTGAATTCACAGCCAGCAAAGGCTGGTTTGATAAATTCAAGGGGCAGTTCTCCCTACACAATCTGAAGGTGACAAGGGAATCTGCATCGGCTGACCACGTGGCAGCAGCAGCATTCCCTGAAGCTGAGAAAAAGATAACAGAGGAGAAAGGACATAGGCCTGAGCAGGTGGGGAATGTAGACGAGACAGGCCCTTATTGGAAAAAATGCCTGCTAGGACCTCTGTCTTGAAGGAGGAAAAAAGGGCTCTCGGGTTCAAGGCAGCTAAGGATCGCAGCACCTTATTGATGTGTGCCAATGCTGCTGGCCACATGATCAAACCAGGATTTATTTATAAGTCGGTGAATCCCAGAGTACTAAAGTGACGCAACAAAACGTCCTACCAGTGTTCTGGATGCACAATAAAAAAGTGTGGACCACCAGCAGCATCTCTCTGGACTGGTTCCACCACTGTCTCCTGACGGAGGTGCGGTACTACCATCAGGAGAAGGGCCTCCCTGGCAAATTGCTCCTGATCCTGGACAATGCTCCAGGCCACGCACAGTCACTCAAGGGTATGTGTGAGAATGTGGAGGTTGTATTTTTGCTGCCAAACACAACCTCCCTGATACAACCTGTTGACCAGGGAGCAATAGCTGCCTTTAAGACATATTGCATGAGGAGGTCAATGCAGAGGCTCTGTGCATCTTTGGATATGAACCCCAACCTAAGCGCCATTGCATACTGGAAGGGATTCACCATCACTGACTGCCTCATAGTGGTGCAGGAGAGCCTGAAGGATGTGCGCCCTGAGACAGTTAATAGTTGTTGGAGGGTAGGGTATGTCATAATTTCTGACAATTACATTTTGTGACAGCAGGCCACATTTTTAGTGCATTCAGATGTGTAGATCTCATTTCAACCATCAAATTGTTGAAAAAAATCAATTTAGCTACCGGGAAACCCATTTGAAAATATGACAAAACATGCCATCCGTCGAATCTGAATTGTTGCTGTGTGTTGATTACCACAACAGCATAATTGTGCTATATTCTTGTCTCCTTTTAGGCTTGTGTTGAAAATCAGTTGAATTACATACAGTAAACCCTTCATAAGCCAAACTATATGGGGCTCTACCATGGTCCAAATTACCAAATTTTCCGTCTTACCAAATTTTCACCCCCCAAAACTGCTAACACAATACCTATTACTTGTCCTTTCAACACTAAATTAAAGAAGCAAATATAAATAAATAAGTTATAACAAAAAACAATTTAGTGCATTTAATATACCTTTAACCCCTTCAGTGCTGGGTGTATTTTCATTTTATTCTTGCTGTCACCAGACAATTTTAGTCAGTGTAGGTTGGATCTGTGGAAGTGCACGGGGTTGGTACAGCCTTCGTTAGCCCCTTCAGTATGTGAGTCCAGTCCTGAGTGCCATAAAATCGGCTGGAGGAAGTGTAAATAAAGTAGAAATAGACGTCACAGTACTGAAGTGGTTAACTGGTAGAAAATCATTCATAGAGGCAGTACAGACCGTCGGCAGCGTGTGTTGGAGATGGATTTTCACCCCCCCAAATTGCAAAAATAATACTTATTACTTGTCTTTTTAACGCTAAAGTAAAGGAGAATATCATTTCGTTTCATTTTTGAAGGCCCCAACATGCTTGCATGCGTCGGCCTTGGTCACCTAATGGTGGCTCTCCACACTGCTCGATCCCTGGCAGCCTCCCTGTTCAGTCCCTTAACCCTTACGTCACACTTAATGACCTCGTCCCATGTCTTTCTCGGTCCACCCCTCCCCCAATATTAATACCTCTCACCCTCTGTACCCAATTATCATCCCCCATCCTCTCCACATGTCCAAACCACCTCAGCCTACCTCTCCTCATCACAACACCAATACACTCCAGTCCCATCCTACCTCTCAACTCTTCCATCGTAAACCCAGCCCCCCCAGGCCTTGCACACAGGGACGCACTGCACATCCACCTAATCATTGTCATTTCTGTACGTTTAAACCTGCGAATATCCTCTTCCTTTACTGCCCAGGTCTCACTACCATACAGCATCACACTCCTAACACATGCTGCATACAAAGACCCCTTAGCACATAAGGAGAGTCCTCTCAATGTCAGGAGAGGCAACAGCTCCCTGAACTTCTTCCAACCACTTCTCACCCTAGCAACTGAGCTAACTCCAGCCCCACCTCCGGCACATAACGTGTCTCCCAAATGACAAAACTCCTCCACACACTCAAGAGACTCACCTGCAAGTTCAATCTTTTCACACCTAACAATCTCCAACTGCTCTCCCCGACACGCCGCACACATGAAATCAGCATCATCTCGCAGTCTACCTCTAATACCACTACATCTCTTGTGCACCCATTTATCACAAACACTACACAAGATGGAATTACTTCCCACACCCTTGTGGCAAACTGCACATGGCCACTCTCCCTCTCCTATGATTGTACCACCACCAACCCTAGATATCATCACTTTTGTTTTATCTGCATTTACCCTTAAGCCCTTGTACCCCATACCATCTCTCCACTTCTTAAATCTTTCCTCCGCCTCCTTTTCATTTTCTGCAATCAACACCAAATCATCAGCATACATCATCGCCCATGGGAGTCCATCTCTGAAGTCACATGAGAGGGCTTCAAGCACCATGATAAACAACAAGGGACTCAAAACTGACCCCTGATGCACACCAACATTCACGGAAAACTCATCACTCAAAGCTCCATTCACTCTTACCTGGGTGCGAGCACCCATGTACATGGCCATAACCACCCTAACCAGCCACTCTTCCAACCCTAGCTTTCTCATTGCCCACTTCACCACCTCTCTAGGGACTCTGTCAAAGGCCTTTTCCAAATCAACAAAAACAAAATACATTTTACAGTGTATAAATTAATAAAGACAAAAAAGAAAAAATTCAGTGCACATAATTTGCCTTTTGTTAGAGGCAGTAGATTCGTCGGCAGTTTGTTTTGTTTTGGAGACGGAGGTAGTGGAGGTGGTTGAGTTCACACTTTAACGTAAATTCTAAACAGTACCCGGTATTTATTTCACTCTATATTAAGAACTAAACTTAAATGTAATCACTATAATAGACTGCAGTGTAACACCTTTCGTTAGAGGCAGTAGATTCGTAGGAAGTTTGTTTTGTTTTGGAGACGGAGGTGGTGAAGGTAGTTGAGTTCACACTTTAACATAAATTCTAAACAGTACCCAGTATTTATTTCACTCTATATTAAGAACTAAACTTAAATGTAATCACTGTAATAGACTCCAGTGCAACACCTTTCGTTAGAGGCAGTAGATTCGTCGGAAGTTTGTTTTGTTTTGGAGACAGAGGTGGTGGAGGTGGGTGAGTTCACACTTTAACGTAAATTCTAAACAGTACCCAGTATTTATTTCACTCTATATTAGGAACTAAACTTAAATGTAATCACTGTAATAGACTGCAATGTAACACTTCCAGTAATAATAGTACTGAACTTTAATCATTATCACTACACTAAGTCACACGCGCACATTTTTTTTTTCTTTAGCTTCATTCCTTTACGACTAGAGGTGCCAGTATCACTTCTTTTAAGCTTTGAACCTTCCATGGCAAGGCAGAAGGCAAAAGGAGAGCACTGCTCAGCACTAGATGACAGTAAGAATGGCGCAACTACTGTCTCCAAAAGCAAGCAGCAGACTGGTGCCATTTCTCCTCCTACTTTCGCATTGATGAGGTGAAAGAGAGAGAGATTGTACAGGTGCTTGAGAGTGTGAAGGTGGATATATGTGGAATAACTGAAACTAAATGGCGAGGTGAGAGTGTGAGAGAATGGAAATATGGATGGGATATATGCGCGGGAGTGGGTGAGTATGAGAGGGCAAAAGAGGGAGTATGTATTGCTGTGAGCAACAGGTGGAAGGAGAATGTAAGAGAGTATGGATAAGTTGGGTCAAGGATTGTGTGGGTAAAAGTGAAAGTTGGACTACAGATGTGGGCAACTGTGTGCGTGTATGCGCCAACGCAAGATCGTGTAAGTAGAGTGAGAGAAGAGTTTTGGACAAATGTGGAAGCCTGCTTGGAAAAGTTTGAAAGGAATGAGAGAGTGTTTCTGATTGGAGATATGAATGGAAAAGTAGGGAATGAGAAGGTGGATGGAGTGGTTGGTGAGTGGGGTGTGCCTGCAGAGATGGATGAGAATGGCAGTGCTTTAGTGGACATTTGTGCTGGGAGGGGGTTGGTGGTAGCTAATACCCTCTTCAGGCACAAAATGATCCATAGGTATACATGGCGAGTGGTGAGAAGAGAGGACGGTGGAATAAATGAACGGAAGGCAATGATTGACTATGTGTGTGTGGATGAAAGGATGAGAAGATGTGTAATGGATGCAAGAGTATATAGAGGTTGAGGGAGTGGACTTTCTGACCAGCACTTGGTGGTGGCCAGAATCAGAGTCCAAACAAGATGGAGGAAGAGAAGAAGGGAATGAAAGGAGGAAGTATTTGTTACACGGAGGGTAGAAAAGTTACAAGAGGATGGAATAAAGGCTGAATATAAAAGGGAAGTGGAGGAGCGATTGGGTAAATATAGATTGGAGCAGATGAGGGACGTGGAAGGTGTGTGCAAGGTATTCACAGAAGAAATCTGTGCAGCATGTGAGGCAGTGTGTGGGGTGATGAGAAGACGAAAGGGGGTTCAGGGAACAGCATGATGGACTGAAGAGGTGAGAGAGGCTGTGGCACAAAAGAAGAAAGCATATAATGAGTAGATGAGGAACAGGGGCGACGAAGAAGCTGAGAGACGGACGAGAGAGTTATATTTAGTGAGGAGGAGAGAGGTGAAAAGATTAGTAAGAGAGAGTAAGAAGAGAGTGGATGAGGAATTTGGAAGGAATTTGAGTGTAAAGTGGAGGGAATGTAAGAAAGGAGGTAAAGAGAGCTAGACAGGGTGCCAACGAAGTCAGTGGGGGTGTGAAAGATAAAAATGGTAGATTACTAGTGGAGAATGGAGAAAAAGTAAACAGATGGAGAGAACACTTTAATGAACTGTTGAACATAGAGAATGAAAGTAATGCAAGTATAAGTGGCTGGGGAATGGCAGGGAGCAGGAGGGTTGTGAGAAGAGAGGAAGAAATCACCAGGAAGGAAGTGGTGGAACCAATGAAGAAAGTTAAAATGGGGAAAGCCCCAGGAATTGATGGAGTGTGTGGTGAAATGCTGAAGCATGTGGGAGAGATAGTAATAGAATGGATGTGGAAGGTGCGCAGATTGGCTTGGGAGGAGGGTAGAGTCCCGGAGGATTGGAAGTCAGGTATAATTATTCCTCTGTACAAAGGAAAAGGGGAAAAGGCAGTGTGTGGTAATCATAGGGGCATTTGCCTTCTCAGTGTAACAGGAAAAGTATATGGTAGGATACTTATTGACAGAGTTAGGGAAATTACTGAGGAATTAGTTGGAGAAGAACAAGGAGGTTTTAGGAAGGGAAGAGGTTGTGTAGACCAGATATTCATTCTTAGATCCTTAGTGGAAAAGTTTCTAGAGAAGGGCAAGAAGTTGTATGCAGCCTTCATGGATCTGGAGAAAGCATATGACAGGGTGGATAGACAAGGTTTGTGGAAGGTATTACGAATATATGGAGTGGATGGGAAGTGGTTGAAGGCAGTGAAGAGTATGTATGAGGGTGCTAAGGCTGCAGTGCGTGTGGATGGCAAACTGAGTGAATCTTTCCATTTGAAGGTTGGATAGAAACAAGGATGTGTCATGTCTCCATGGCTGTTCAATCTGTATATGGATGGGGTTATAAAAGAGATACAAGGTCGGGCAGTGGATGTTGGAGCGGCCCTAGTGAGAGAGGGCAGTGTTTGGAAACTCCCTGTACTGTTGTTTGCAGATGATACTGTGTTGTTGAGTGAAGATGAAGGGGAGCTGCAAGGCTTGGTAGATGAGTTTGGGAGAGTGTGTAAGAAACGGAATGTAAAGGTGAATGTGGGGAAGAGTAAAGTGATGGTCTTCGAGAGAAGTGAAGCCAGTGAATGTACAGTGAGATTGGATGGGAAGGAAATGGAGAATGTGAGTGAATTTAAGTACTTGGGCAGTGTGATGAGTAAGGATGGAAGTCTGGAGGGTGAAGTGCTCGAAAGGGTGCAGCAGGGAAGGAAGGTTGCTGGTTCGTTGAAAGCAGTGATAAGAAACAGGGAAGTGAGCATGGAAGTGAAAAAGTTGTTACATGACAGTATTGTGATACCAAGTCTGACATATGGAAGTGAAGCTTGGACCCTGTTGGTAGGACAGAAGTCAAGAGTGAGAGCAGTGGAAATGAGTTATTTGAGAGGAGCATGTGGAGTCACATGGAGAGAGACTAACAAATGAGGAAGTGAAGGAGCGTTGTGGTGTGGTTGAGGATGTGATGGGAAGTGTTAGGAGAAGCACGTTAAGGTGGTTTGGGCATGTGGAGAGGATGGAGAGTGAAAGACTGACGAGGAGAGTGTATGTTTTTTTTTTTTTTTTTTATGTGTCCGACTCTGGGCATAGGCTTTACAGCCTGCTATCAAGGCCCATCCGTCCTCCTACATACCATACACCTCTACATGTCACCACTTCGGCGCTTAACACCCACCGTCCATATTGAATACATGCTAGGGCTGTCTCATACAGGACTGGTGTATTGGTATTAGCGGGGTTATTTTTACGACATGTCGGCGGGTCTTCTGGTAGATCAGTAAAGCCTGATTTAATGAAATTCAAATCCTTAAACTGTGCCCTGCCCCAGCGAGGATTCGAACCTGGGTCCCTCGGGACTGCAAGCCAACTCTCTACCGATCGAGCTACCGCCTCGAGTGAGGTGGAGGGGGCGAGAGGGAGGGGGAGGCCGAGGATGAGATGGAGGGATGGAGTGGAGAGGTATATGAGAGAGAGGGGTGTGAGTTGGGAGCGTGGTAGTGAAATGGCAAGGGGACAGAGTGACATGGAGGCGATTTGTTTGTGGCCACCCCGTGCGGGATTAAGGCATCTGGCAATAGATAGATAGATAGACTTTCGCATTTCAGCCTACTTTCATACGTGGTCTCGGCCTGAGTTCGGCTAACCGAAGATTCCGTCTTCTAAAAGTTCGACTTATGAAAGGTTTACTGTATACTGTACTTGCCATTTTGCCAGCCATTTTATTCATTTGTCTAATTGCCTATGGAAAGTGTATGTTCTGTACTGGAGTGGTGACTCAATTGGTCACATAATAAAATACTGCTATCGAGCTGGAAGCATCTATCCACTGGTATATCTGACAACTATTGCTGCTAGCATTATTTTCATCATACACAGAATGGGTCCGGCTGTGGTGTCAAGCACACCAGACAGTCAGTAGCTAATTCACTAAGCAGCTATCTTGGTGGTCCTGCTAAAGTCCTTCCAGTTTATGGTGAGCGTTTGGGCGTTGGCCTTTCCGGGAGTTCCCCAACGTGCGACACTGCCAAACCTCGTACGGGGTCAATTGTCGGATTATTGTATCAATTCCCTATGGGGTCAATTATCGGATTCTCTCTCTCTGCATAATTAAAGGAACGCTATACATTTTGTGTTGATAAGCCTATGCAGTATAATGAATTATTCGAATATGAGAAGCCTCTCTCTCTCTCTCTCTGCATAATAAAAGGAACGTTATAAATTTGGTGTAGATTTATTTATATAATAAGGCCATACAGTGGGATGAATTATTCGAATTGGAGAAGCCTCTCTGTCTGTCTGTCTGTCTCTCTCTGCATAATAAAAGGAACGTTATAAATTTGGTGTTGATTTATTTATATAATAAGGCTATACAGTGGGATGAATTATTCGAATTGGAGAAGCCTCTCTGTCTGTCTGTCTCTCTCTCTCTCTCTCTCTCTCTCTGCATAATAAAAGGAACATTATAAATACTGTGTAGATTTGTTTATACAATAGGGTTATACAGTGGAATGAATTACTCGAATTGGAGAAGCCTCACTGTCTGTGTTTGTTTGTCTGTCTGTCTCTCTCTCTCTGCATAATAAAAGGAACGTTATAAATTTGGTGTAGACTTATTTATATAATAAGGCTATACAGTGGGATGAATTATTCGAACTGGAGAAGCCTGTCTGTCTGTCTGTCTGTCTCTGCATAATAAAAGGAACGTTATAAATACTGTGATTTATTTATATAATAGGGTTATTCAGTGTGATGAATTACTCGAACTGGAGAAGCCTCTCTGTCTGTCCGTGTCTGTCTCTGCATAATAAAAGGAACGCTATACATATTGTGTTGATAAGCCTATACTGAATGATGAATTATTCGAATTTGAGAAGCCTCCCGCCCCCCCCTATAGATTAGCACGGTCATCCCTGACCGTGTCACCTGTCCCCAAGCTCGGAGAATAGCAACGTCAGACAGCAACTCTGCCAAGTACATTAATCCCTCTAATATTCGGACGTCCAATACTCGGATATACTCACTATTCGGATATTCTGGGCTGCCCAACCCCCAAAATGCCCAAAAATTCGGAAAAAATCGAAAAATTTTCGATTTTTTGGGACCGCGTCAGTTTGAATTTCCTGCCCGCGCCGATCGGCTATGTTTACACTCGTGGCGTCTGTCTGTCGGTCGCCATTATCCACTCAGTTACTGCCTCATGAACACCTCCGACAATGGCGGGCAAAGTGATTGCTTTTGTGGTGATACCCTACCTCCTACAGTGCTTGATACTGCTCTTCACCTTCTTCATCATGTGTGTGATGATGGAATTTACTGTTATGTACAGTGCAGTGAAGTGATGTGATTCCAGTTATAAAAAAAAAAAAATGTTGTGGAAAGTGTTGGTGATAAGTGCTGGTGATTCTCAATTGGAAAGGTGTGTCAGGTGCAAGGTCTTCCTGCCAGAGTCTGAGATGACAGAGTGGGTTATTACATCAGGATGGCAGCTTCTTGTTCGTAAGTACCCTAACTTCATGCCTAACCTGTTTTCATCATGCTGTTAATGTGTTAAAAGATTACCAAAAATCTATCTATCTATCTATCTATTGCCAGACGCCTCAATCCCGAACGGGGTGGCCACAAACAAATCGCCTCCATGTCACTCTGTCCCCTGCCATTTCACTACCACGCTCCCAACTCACACCCCCCTCTCTCATATACCTCTCCACTCCTTCCCTCCATCTCATCCTCGGCCTCCCCCTCCCACTCGCACTCTCCACCTCACTCACATACACTCTCCTCGTCAATCTTTCACTCTCCATCCTCTCCACATGCCCAAACCACCTTAATGTGTTTCTCCTAATGCTTCCCATCACATCCTCAACCACACCACAACGCTCCTTCACTTCCTCATTTGTTAGTCTGTCTCTCCATGTGACTCCACATGCTACTAAAAATGTTAATCATAATTTCCTGCTTGCAATTTAATTTTTCCATGCATGGTTCTTAAGTAAAACAGCTAGAAAAAAGGTGGAAGATGTGAATTTCATGTCCGGTCCTAACCTAACCTAACCTATGGTTACCATAAAGATTTTCATGCCTAACCTGGTTTCATCATGCTGTTAATGTGTTAAGAAATTACCCTAAATGTTAGTCATAATTTCCTGCTAGCAATTTAATTTTTCCATGCATGGTTCTTAAGTAAAACAGCTAGAAAAAAGGTGGAAGATGTGAATTTCATGTCTGGTCCTAATGTAACCTAACCTATGGTTACAATACAGATTTTCATGCCTAACCTGCTTTCATCATGCTGTTAATGTGTTAAGAAATTACCCTAAATGTTAATCATAATTTCCTGCTTGCAATTTAATTTTTCCATGCATGGTTCTTAAGTAAAACAGCTAGAAAAAAGGTGGAAGATGTGAATTTCATGTCCAGTCATAACCTAACCTAACCTATGGTTACCATAAAGATTTTCATGCCTAACCTGTTTTCATCATGCTGTTAATGTGTTAAGAAATTACCCTAAATGTTAATCATAATTTCCTGCCTGCAATTTAATTTTCCCATGCATGGTTCTTAAGTAAAACAGCTAGAAAAAAGGTTGAAGCAGTTAATTTCATGTCCGGTCCTAACCTAACCTAACCTATGGTTACCATAAAGATTTTCATGCCTAACCTGTTTTCATCATGCTGTTAATTCGTTTTCGTTTTTGTTTTTGTTTTTGAAGGCTCAAACATGCTTGCATGCGTCAGCCTTGGTCACCTAATGGCGGATCTCCACGCTGCGCGATCTCTGGCAGCCTCCCTATTCAGTCCCCCAACCCCCAAGTCACACCTAATGACCTCGTCCCATATCTTTCTCTGTCTACCCCTCCCCCAATATTAACACTTCTCACCCTCTGTACCCAATTACCATCCCCCATCCTCTCCACATGTCCAAACCACCCCAGCCCACATCTCCCCATCACAGCACCAACACACTCCAGTCCCATCCTACCTCTCAACTCTTCCATCACAAACCCAGCCCCCCCAGGCCCTGCACGCAGGGACGCACTGCACATCCACCCAATCATTGTCATTTCTGTACATTTAAACCTGCGAATATCCTCTTCCTTTACTGCCCAGGTCTCACTACCATACAGCATCACACTCCCAACACATGCTGCATACAAGGACCCCTCAGCACGTAAGGAAAGTCCTCCCAATGTCAGGAGAGGCAACAGCTCCCTGAACTTCTTCCAACCACTTCTCACTCTAGCAACCGAGCTAACTCCAGCCCCACGTCCGGCACATAACATGTCTCCCAGATAACAAAACTCCTCCACACACTCAAGAGACTCACCTGCAAGTTCAACCCTCTCATGCCTAACAATCTCCACCTGCTCTCCTCGACACACCACACACATGAAATCAGCATTATCTCGCAGTCTACCTCTAATACCACTACATCTCTTGTGCACCCATCTATCACAAACACTTACTGCACAAGATGGAATTACTTCCCACACCCATGTGGCAAACTGCACATGGCCACTCTCCCTCTCCTCTGATTGTACCGCCACCAACCCCAGATAACATCACTTTTGTTTTATCTGCATTCACCCTCAAACCCTTGTACCCCATACCATCTCTCCACTTCTCAAATCTTTCCTCAGCCTCCCCTTCATTCTCAGCAATCAACACCAAATCATCAGCATACAACATCTCCCATGGGAGTCCATCTCTGAAGTCACGTGAGAGGGCTTCAAGCACCATGATAAACAACAAGGGACTCAAAACTGACCCCTGATGCACACCAACATTCACGGGAAACTCATCTCTCAAAACTCCATTCACTCTTACCTGGGTGTGAGTACCCACGTACATGCCCATCACCACACTAACCAGCCACTCTTCCAACCCCAGCTTTCTCATTGCCCACTTCACCACATCTCTAGGGACTCTGTCAAAGGCCTTTTCCAAGTCAACAAAAACAAAATACAATTCCCTTTTCTTGCCAATATATTTTTCCTGAAGCTGCCGAACAATGAATATGGCATCAGTGGTCCCCCTGCCTGGCATAAACCCAAACTGCATCTCACTGATATTCACTCTTTCTCTAATCATACCTTCCAGAACTCTCTCCACCACTTTCATTATCTGATCTAAGAGCTTTATACCTCTGTAATTTCCCCTTTCCAGGGCATCACCCTTCCCTTTGTACACACCTACAACTACACTCTTCAGCCAATCATATGGGACCACACACTCATATATAATCATATTCATCAGGTCAGTGACCAACCTCACCCCAATATCTCCTGAGGCCCTCAACATTTCAGCAGTCAACCCAGACACACCTGCCGCCCTCCCCACCCGCATCCCGCCCACTGCCTCACTCACAGTAGCAGCGTCAATCAAAGGCCAAGGGCCAAACACTGGATCAGCTGGCTCCAAACCTTCCCCATCCCAATCAAACTCCTCATTCAACAACCGGCTACAATGCTCTCTCCATGCATCTTTAATATCCTCACTGTTTACCACTACCCTTCCTTCATCATTCATCACACACTGCTCGCCTACAATGTCCCGATTATCTCTCTTCACCTGATTTGCCACCCTAAAAACCATATTTTTCCTTCCTTCATGATTTAGATTATCAAGTAAAAGTCTCTGTGACTCAGACCGCCCTGTATACCTCTCTTCTAGCCCTGCGCTTGGCAGCCAAGTACTCTTCCCTGTTACCACCCTTCTTCCATTCCCGAAAAAGCCCTCTTTTCTGCTTAACTGCAGCTTCTACACCCTCATCCCACCACCAACTTACTCTATGTCATGGTGGGCCTCTTGTCCAACCGCACATTGCATCGGCAACTCTCAGGAGGTTGTTCTTAAGGGCTCTATACTGTTCATCAACGTCTCTATCTACGGCTTCCCGTTCAGCCACCACTCTCCTCATCTCACTATAAAAGGCATC
>JAGKTI010002445.1:0-12903 GCA_018397915.1 Birgus latro
ATATTGTGAATCAGCGTGGCCCAAGGATGGTTTCACGGGGGTCAAAATTTTGATCTGAGTCATCTGAGGTCACCGGTAGTGTTCGCCTTACTGGCCCAGGCAACGCCGGGTACCCTTGCAGCCCAATTTTTTGGCATGCAGACTCACATGACCTCCAGTTCGGACATTAGCTGTGTGAGGTTGACCTCCGAGGTCATTTAAGGCTACCAGTTGGGTCATTTGAGGTCACCGGTAATACATGCTCGAATGACTGGACCCAGCAGCCCAATTTCTGGCATGGAGACTCACATGACCTCCAGTTCGCACACAGGCTATGTGAGGTTGACCTCCGAGGTCATTTGAGGTCACCGGTCGGAGATCATTCGAGGTCACCGTAACAGCAAACAAGTGCGCATAAATACTTTGCGTCAGTCTGCAAAAGCTGAAGTAGATACTTACTGGACCTCTTATAATCCCTCTTCAAAAGCATAAGGGGTACATGGTCTTTCTGGGGTAGAAAGATCGAGCTAGAACAAACAGGATTAGAGTGTTCACCTTTGGCAACGCAGGATACCCCTGCTGGTTTCTGTTATTATTCATCGGGAGGTGATGATTTCATGTTTTTGGTGCCCTGTCTTTGGACTGCTGGATAACATTACACAACAGGATAAGAGACTACAAGATAAGTCATAGCTGGCCACAGATAATGGAGTGTCGAAAGAAGCACAGTTAAATACAGTTAAATACACAACGCAGAACCCAACCGAGAAAAGAAACTTGATACAAGAATTCACATTGGTTTCGGTACACCGAGATGACAAACTGAGGCTTCAACAAATCCAGAAGAACTAACTGAATCGGTCCAAAGGAACGGTAGAATAAGACAGAGAGGTTTTCATCTCGAACTCCACATCTCTCCCCGTTTACATTCTTTCCTCTTGTCCTGGTCCCCTTCCCCCCTGTCCGTTTTCTCTCTCTTCCTTTACGCCAATTTCCACCATCATTTCCCATTGCCTCTCTCCTCTTCCTTCCTTACTCTCTCTCCCATCTTCTCCCTCATCTCACTGTTAAACCACTGCCCCATCTTCCATTCCCTTTCCCCCCACCTTGTGTTTCCCCCTCACTTCTCTCACTACTTCCCCTTTCCCTTCACGTCTTCTCATTCTTATTCTCTCACTTATATCCTCACATCTTTCTCCCGTCTGTCACTTTTCCATTTCACTCATTCCGTTCGTTATCCCCTGCGTTTTTCCCTCACCTTCCCCCTCTTCTTACCACCTCACCCATTTCCTCCTCTCGCCCCGCCTGACCTCTTTTCCTTCCCTTATCATCGCACCCGTTTATTCTCTTCATCCTCTCTTTTTTTCCTGTTTCTTCCTGTCCCCTTTCCTCCCCTCGGTCCTTCCTTGATTCCTACCCACACCCTCTCCCTCCTTTCTTTCCCTTCCCTTCCCTTCCTCACCTACCCCCTCCTCCCCCACTAGCTTTCTCTATACCAGTTCTCCCCCTCCCCCCCTCACTTGTCTCCTTTCCTAGTTTTCCAGGTATTTTCCTTACACTAAACCCAAGCTCAAAGTCACCACTCTATTTTACCTCCCACTACTTCCCTCCCAGTCTCTCTCTCTCTCTCTCTCTCTCTCTCTCTCTCTCTCTCTCTCTCTCTCTCTCTCTCTCTCCTGTTTTAGACCACCCCCTCCTGTAACCTAGTTTGAGGATGGAGAGGAGGTGCGGGGGTAAATGACTGATACACAGCTTCTAACAACGTAATCTTACTGCTTATGGTAGGCCTAGTTTAATTCCTGCCACCACCACCCTACACGTGTTTCATATAGCAAAGAAAAGCCAGTTTTATCATGATAAGATTAGTGAAGGGTGGAATTATCTGACCTTTTCAGTTTGAAAAGTCTCTCCTAAACTGAGTATAAGCGTCTGGTGAGAGCAGTTCAGATACAAATGACGTCCATGGCTTGAAAGAGATAACTATAACGAGGATAAAAGGGCTACAGGAAAAGACAAAGAAACACAGAGGAGACATGACGCTGCGAAAGATAAAAAGTCACAATTTTTTGTCGTGACTGTACAGCATAAGGTGGTAGGTGGACACCCACCATCCTCCTACTCAGTGTAGCACCTCAGATGACTTTATAGTGAATGACAAGCCAAAGGGTTTCTCGTAACCCAGAAAACCATTTTACTCCACTGAGCAGTAACCACGTATACAAAGGGACAGCTAGCGGCCTAGTGAATTTAGACGCTCTAACAGGCTGGGGCTATTGAAGGCTTACAGGCAAAGAGTCGTCAGGGTTAATTGCTCACACAATCCCATTCACGGCCAATCGAGGATGTATATACGCCGTTACCTTCATTGTTGAGACTGAGTAGCCTTGCCCTGGGCCCCTAGGCTAATGGTGAGGCAAAAAAAGCGTTGGATGTAGTATATGTTTACACGAGTTTCCGATGATAATACTCATGCACATACTGTATTACTTTCATTAACCCCACCACCAAAATTATGAATACATCCACAACACAAACATCATAATGAAGTAACCTGAAAAATAAAATGTTGAATCTGGTGTGTGTCACTGATCCCCCTTCCTTCACCCTCCTGACTTCATCTCCCAGCTCACAGAACACCGCTACCTAGTAACCTTAAGCAACTTTAGAGATTGGACATAGATCAGTGAACTACTTGTGCTGCACAGTAATAATCAAAATAAACTGCACACCACGTTAGCGTCCCGTGTACAGAAATACGACGAAGGTACAACCACCACCCCAGGTGGGAACAACAGAGAGGCTAAGTTAGAGCGTACGCACTCTGGGCTACAGGGGATTATCTCCCCTGCTACCTTACGCCCCTCTCGCCTGCAGCCGACACCAACCGGCGTGGCCAGTAACACCAGACTACATTCCAGCTGGGCCAGCCCTTGTTTACTTACTGCCACCCTCTGACGGGCTCTACACCCCGAGCCCGTGCCACACCAGTGTGGCGAATCTTTAAAAAAAAAAAAAAAAAAAGCACTCCACGGGTTCAGGGTGGGGCTATACTAGTGGCCCCAGACAGCACCTTGTTGACAGCCACTTGCCGCGGCAGGGACGAGACGGCCTCCTGCCGCTCTGCAGCTGCTTCCTTCCCACAGCAGGACCGAGTAACGGCCACAAGCCGTACCCGGCGGGAGACGTCCACCAGCTGCTCCTGGTTAATAAACCTTCCTGGAGACAGGGACTCGGTGATGGCCCCTTGCCACACCAACAGTCGGGCGACGGCCATCAGCTGCATTACGACTGCCTCCTCAAGAGGGGACAGTAACTTGGTGATGGCCTCTAGCCGCAACGGCAAAAGAGTGACAGCCACTAGCCGCATTGCTCCTGCAGTCCCCCTGGGGAATGGGAATCGGGTGACGGTCCCTAGCTGCACCTGTAGGCAGGTGACGTCCACTAGCCGCATTGAGCCTACCATCCCGCAGGGAAGTGAGACACTGGTGACAGCCTCCAGCCGCGTACGCACCCCGGTGATGGTCACTAGCCGCATTAGGGGTGTAGTCTCAGTGGGGCGAGCTCTAGGGGACTTGGCAACGGCCACCTGTCGTGCTGAGGAGGGAACAGCTACGTGCTGCCCCTCGCTCCCTACCCCCGCGCCTTCCCCTTATGAGGATTTCCCTTGCTTGCCCACCTCCGCTTGTGGCAGAGCAGGATCCCTCACCCTCACTCCACCCAGAGTCCCTTCTCTGGAGGAGGTCTAGCAAGGCCCCTTGGTACTACCCAGAGTCTGAGCCATACGACCTGTTTCCCAATGACACCAGCACCTGACGGACTCTTCACGACACCCCCAGACGGAGGTGCAGCCAGTGAGATACCACAGCCCATGGACCCACCGGGACTGCCCAAGAACACCGAGCCGAGGCCTCCCCCATCCCGCCAGATGACATCCTGTATGCCGGAGTAGGTGCAGACAGGTGCGCCTACTCTCCCTGTTCGGGCCCAGTCCAGAGGCCCGTCCCTAACCCCTTCTCAGCAGTGCCACCCCACAGTCAATCCTGGACAACCCAACCCCCAGCAGCAGTCCCGTACCAGCAGTAGTCCTGTACCACTAGAGGGCCGCCTCACCAGGCGGGACCCTGACGACACTGGGTGGGCACCTGAAGCAGCCCAAGACTGTGCCACCCGACAGGGGTCCCAGATGAAGGCCGCCTCGCCAGACGCGACTCCCTCACAACGGTCGGCACCTGTAGCAGGCCAAGGCTACCCCTCCCCACACAGTGTCCTCCGATCCTGACCTAAAGTGCCTGTACTACTCTTTATTGTGTGGTATGTGATTTATTGCCTAAGTATTGTATTCAGTTGCAGCAAATAAGGTAATACACGTGTAAGGTTGTTCACCAGAGTTTCTATCCCCTGTTCCTAGTGTTGCTAGTATACCTAACCCGGTCTAGAATGAGGACCCCACACTAGGTGTTGTGTCCAAGAGAGGAGTAGTTGGCCCTTAAACCAGTCGCATAACACAAAACCCATAAAACCATTTTGTCATCAGCATCGCACCTGAAGAGTGTTCAGAAGCGGGTTTTGCTAGTTATGCAGTACTGGACGGTTTCCAGTGGTTCTCACAATTTCTGTTACCGGGCCTTTTTTGTTTTTAAATGTGTCCAAATTCGGGGCATAAGCTTCACAGCCTGCTATCAAGGCCCAGCAGTCCTCCTACATACCACACACCTCTACATGTCACCACTTCGGCGCTAACACCCACCGTCCATATTGAATAAAGGCTAAAGCTGTCTCATATAGGACTGGTATATTGGTATTAGACGGGATAATTTTACGATATGTCGGCGGGTCTTCTGGTAGATCAGTAAAGCTTGATTTAATGACATTCAAATCCTTAAACTGTTCCCTGGCCCCGCAAGGATTTGAACCTGGGTCCGTTAGGACTGCAAGCCACCTCTCTACTATCGAGCCAGGTTGCCTGCTATTATGAGTGGAATTATTTTGTATAGTTATGCATTATTGTTTATTCTCTTTTTCTTTATAATATTTTGATGTTTGCTTGTTAAATTATGTAATTTCATCTCAGTCTGTATGCTAGCTCAATTATTTAGAGTGTTATGTAGTGTAAGAAAACTCTGGATATCTTCGATGCCTCCAAGTTGGTAACTGTTGCTTTTCTGAGAATGTAATAAATCATTCCAGTATATATGGAGCTTATATAAGGATGAGGAAGGGACTAGAGCAGCTCTCAGTTCAGTTTGAGTTTAGTACAGTGTCAGCGCAGTTTGTGAAGATTGTATAGCTCTGATACTTGTGAAAACAGTGAAGTGAAGCTGGCAAGCATTAAATGTAATTTTGTGGAAAATAAAGACAGAGAACTAAAGAAGTCAGTGTTTATTTACAATGCCTGAGTTGATCTCGTTGTTGCACAGCGAAAGGCTGACCATAAGAACAACTCACTGGGCAACGTCCTTCCTATGCTGATGTACTGGTGTTGGGGCCTGCAGCAGTGGGGGACGGGGACGTAACAGCGGTGTCAGGAGTGTGGATCAATAGAAAGTGATGCAGTGAGTCAAACCTTCGCCATGGAGGCAGAAGGTGTACAGACAAGAGGCCAAGTTAGGCAGGAGGAGGCATGTCTGGCAGCAATCATGAAGCTATTACACGCACAGAATGAAGGAAAGAAAGAACTCAAAGAACAATTACAGGCACAGAATGAAGGACAGAAAGAGCTCAAAAACGAAATCAAAGAACAATTACGGGCACAAAGTGAAGAACAGAAAGAACGATATGAACGTATCAAGAGGTATTACAGGAGCAACAGAGGGAGTTACAGCTGAGGATGCAAGGACAACTAGATGTTTTCATGGGGGAAATGAAGAAAGAACAGGAACAGATGAAGGAGGAAGTATACGCTGAGCTAGAGGAGCAGAAGCATGAGGTAAGGAATAATGTGAAGGAGAGCAGACAGCGTGTAGACGACCAGCTGAAGCATGTAAATGGCCAGTTGAAGCATGCAGATGGCCATTTGAAGATAATTAGTCAGAGAATTAAGGCGGCAAAGAAATATTGCACTGCTGAGCCTCATGTTAGTGTACAGGGAGCATATAAAAAAAATAGAAAGTGTATGGTGGATCTTGACGAATCCCAAGCATCTAAAAGTAGAATTACAGGGTTGAATAACCAGAATGCAGAGTTTTGAGTCCTGGACTTATCATGCCCCGGTTTTTAGGCCCCAAACCAGTGAAGTGCATGACTATAATGTGGCTCCAGTTAAAAAGAAACCTCAGGAATTTGGTGGTAGAGTATCTTGGGAAGCTTAACGAGTGCAGCTTGGGTTACTTGCAGATCAGAATTGTTGGGATGATAGGTAGAGGGCAGTGCCTCAAGGGTGCCATAATGGAAATTCTGGGCCAGATGTCAGTAGAGGAGAGGAAAAGCTATCAGTCCTTCATAGAAGTACTGGAATGCAGATACAGGACCATGTACCAGACTGAGGTTTACAGAGCAAGATTTCGGAGCCATATATGGGCTCGAGGTAAATCCCTACAGCAGCTTGTTCATGACCTGGAGAGTATGGCATACAAGACGAACCCCGGAACAGCACCTAACCTACTGATTATTCTTCTGAGGGACCAGTTCATTGATGCTGTTGATAGTGCAGAGTTGAAAGTGCAAGTGAATCAAGCACAACCATGAAGCATGCATGAAGCACTGGCCAGGGCTCTAGAATTTGAGTTCTACATCAAGTCCAGTACATCCAATTCTCAGGCAGGTCGTAGTGCGGGACTGAAGGCAAGAAAGGGGCAGGACCCAGGTTCAAATCCTCGCTGGAGCAAGGAACAGTTTAAGGATTTGAATTTCATTAAATCAGACTTTACTGATCTACCAGAAGACCCGCCGACATGTCGTAAAAATACCCCCGCTAATACCAATACACCAGTCCTGTATGAGACAGCCCTAGCATGTATTCAATATGGACGGTGGGTGTTAAGCACCGAAGTGGTGACATGTAGAGATGTATGGTATGTAGGAGGACTGCTGGGCCTTGATAGCAGGCTGTAAAGCCTATGCCCAGAGTCGGACAAAAAAAAAAAGTACATGAAGCGGAAAAATTTGAAGGAAGTCGCTGCCGCTGGTACTGTGAAAAGCCAGGACATAGGAAAAAGGACTGCTACAAGTGAAAAAGGGAACAAGAGAAGACCGGAGGAGGTTGCTAGTTCTGTGGGAAGCAGGGACGCAAGAAGGACGATTGTTACAAATGGAAGAACGAACAATAACAGAGCAGTGCAGGGAAATCTACGATTGTAACAGAAAGGGTGAAGGACATGTGGTAAGGCGGGACACTCCGGTTCTGAGTGTTCAAAGAAGAAAAAGGAGGATAAGAAGGCTGCAGGAGACCAGAATGAAGTGGGAAACTAGTGGAGGCTGTTGTTAAGGGGCAACCACCAGGCGGCTTTTCACAAGTTGCCCACGAACGAGAAAATGTGGGGAGAGGGTGATGCACTCTACAGTGATACTTCCAAAATCAAAACTATTGCTCCAGTGCAAGGTGAGTGGCTCTTCTGACAGCTGTCTAGGGGCCAGAGTGATGGTGGGAAGGACTCTGGTGGAAACAGGCGCAGGTGAAGTGCTGGTTGTGATGGCCAATTTCTCCCGTGAGACACAGAAGATCAATGAGGGAGAAACTGTGGGACTGTGCCAAGTGGTGGACCCTAAGTGGCATCATAGGAAGGCCTGTAAAAGGAGTGTGGTCAGAGAAGATGGGGGTCTGCCAGACCATTTATAAGACCTATTTTCAAAGAGTTCAACCAAGTGGGTGCACCAATGGAAAGAATCGCAGTGGACGTTGCTGGACCTCTGCCACTCACTGAAAGAGGAAACCGGTATATATATGTGTCACCATGGACTGCTTCACAAAGTGGCCGCAAGCCTGTGCCATCCCTGATCAAGAGGTTATGACAGTTGCACAGGTGTTGGCTGACCAGTTTTTCTGTTGTTTTGGGATGTCACAAGGGCTGCCTTCAGACCAAGGTACAAACTTCGAGTGTGCTGTGTTGCATGAGTGCTGCAAGTTACTGGCGATCAAGAAGACCAAGACCACCCTACTAAGGCCACAGTTAGATGGGATGGTGGAAAAATTCAACTGGACCCTGGGACAAGAACTGACCAAGTATTGCGTAGAGAGACAAAATGGAATGGGACCAGAATTGGCCTGCATTGCTGATGGCATATCGGTCTGCATCTCATGAGTCTACGAGCTACACCCGTGAAAGGCTGTTGCTGGGCCACGAGTGACGTTTACCCGTTGACTTGTTAATGGGAAGACTACCTGGTGAACACCTGCCTACAGACACCTGCAACTACACGAAGCATCTTCTGCAAAGGCTGGCTGGGGAACATCAGCAAGTGTGAGAAGCTCTAAAGGCTTCAGATGATTTGATGAAAAAGTATGGTGCCAAGGCAAATGAGGTGCTTCAAGGATGCTGACAAAGTTTGGTCATAGAATCCTCAGTGGCAGAAAGGACAGTCACTGAAGCTACACAGCCCATGGGACAGGCCTTACATTGTCTTGGACCACTGTCAGACTTAATGTACCGTATTCGGGGAGGCAGGAAGTCTCGGCCAAAGCTGGTACACGTCAGTCATCTGTGACTACCATGAGCCACAACAGTACAGCTGGGACGTCTCCTAGGAATCGTGCTCTCCCGCGGCCGACGATGTCAAGGAGGACCAAGGAGCTGAGGTACAAGAGGATGATGGCCTTAATGACCAGGGGCTTTGGCGCAAATGGTCGATAGGCAAAAAAAAAAAAAAAAAAATCACTCAGTACTTGTTAGGGGTGTCTTATGCAGAACTGGTGTACTGGTATTAGCAGGGGTGTTTTTACGACACGTCGGCGAGTCTTATGGTCGAGGAGTAAATTCATCTTTAACAAAATCCAGATCTATAAATTGTTTCCTGTTCAAGTCGGGATTCGAACCCACGTCCACTGGGACACCAGACCACCTCTCTGACAACCTGGCCAGTGCCAGTGCCTTTCCCATTAAACTATAGGAACTCTTTGGACAAATCCAACTTAACTATTTACAACACTGGGTGGTAATCATAACCAACCCGTATGTGTTCCTACATGTCAACAAGTGGGTTGGCGAAGGGCTAGTGTCCCTCCCCGTAAATCAACTACTCAAAGACAAACGGACACCCCTTACGAGATTATGGCGTCTGGCTATAGATAGATGGATAAGCCATCACCAGCAAAGTGGGTCAGTAGACAGGCCTGGGTAGTTTTCCATCTGGTCGGCTTACATTTTTGAATGATGCAAGACAGTGTGTGTGTGTGTGTGTGTGTGTGTGTGTTTACCTAGTTGTAGTATACAGGGTTTGAGTTAGAAGCTTCCGTTGTCCCGTCTCCATATTTTAAATTATTCAATCTACTTTCAATCACACAGATGTACTTTGTTTGCATCACCTCCTCCTCCAGACTGTTCCAAATGTCTATACTTCTATTTGAGAAACAAAATTTTTTCACGTCATTGAAACATGTCCTTCCATCATCATCCATAAGCAGATCTATATCCACTTTTCCAGTTTTCTAACCCCTTCATACATCATAATCAAATCTCCTCTCCCTCTCCCCTCTCTCTCTAAGCGTTGGTAACTTCTTCTTCAGTCTCTCTTCAAAAGACAGTTCTCTCAAACTTAGTAGCATACAGCCTCTGTGATACAGTGGTAGAGTGTGCGTCTCGCTCCCTGGTGGACGCGGGTACGCCTCCCGCCATGTTAACCGATCCCCGACCAACCCAGTTTGTAATATATTTGTTGATGTACTATTGTCCTTGGGAAGATATCTGGAATACATGTGTGTAATACTTACTGCCTTGGTTTTGTGTCCAGTCCTACTCTTTAGAGTTACCGACCCGGTCTGGAATAGGGACCCGCTGTAGCCTGCGTATTTGAGGGCGAGAAAGCGACCCACAAATACGTAGCATAACATGTGCAATAGTCTGAGTTGTGTTATTGAGTAATCTCTAGTGATCCACTGTATAATATTATAGTACTGTAGCTACAAATTTACCATTAGCCCTGTAATATAATCCATCAATCCATATTTTCCACACTTCACAAAATCACTTATTGTCAGAGAATTGAGTAAATAAAGTTAATAGTGTTAGTAACTAGAGAGTATTTTTAAATCAGTGATTAAGGAAAATATCATCCTATACTTAATAAAATCCTATCATAGTATCCACAATAAAATGACACTTGGCACTTTTTTATGTCATTTGGCATATTAGTGGAACAGCTTGGCACCTTTTGCTCTGAGAAATCTGACACCCTGTGTCAACACTCAGTCAGCCAGTTAGTGATGGGCGATACCAGCTATTTCGTATCGATACGACACCGATTATTTTTTTTGGACTAGTATCGGTGGTATCGATTACCGATACCGATACCTCGACCTTGCCCCCCCCCCCACATATTTTTTTCAAATATCGGTATGAACCTTTTACTTCAAAGCATTTGCTCAGCTAGAAGGATTATATTAAACAAACTCTTTTTCGATCTAAATATATAAAGATAAGTGGAAACAACTATGCCAAATTTTATTACATGATTTTTTTCCCTAAATACATGTGTTATTCATTGTAACCAAAAACAGACTGTTTGTATTGCGCGCCTACATTAAGACTATGTTGCATGACTGAAATATTAATTCAAAAAACCGTATAGAGCAAAATTAAATTTATCATCTGCAATATAATAAACTTACTATTTCCATTTAATGGTATATATACTGTATATGGCACACATCCATTGATAATGGCACACATCCATTGATAATGATTTATCCTTGGAAGCATATTGGCTCTAAAATAAAGGCTATATTTTGAACGCATCATTTTTCTTTGGATTAACTTATATGGGACACATCAACTGATAATTATTTATCCTTGGAAGCATATTTGCTATAAACCAAATGCTGTATAATCTCTGTATTTCAAACTCATCAATTGACTTAGGAGGATCTGACTGACAGAAGTAACTATTCAAAAACAAAATCATAACAACATTTGATGGCTTTAGACGACTTCTCCTGTGGCTAATGACTCTCCTGTCTTAGAAGAGGAGTTCTGATGGGACAGAAGTTGCAACGATGCCGAGATATTTTCATGCGATTTTACTCATACTTTGAGTTAACAATTTGACTGCAGTTTGCAAATATTTACGGTACACAAGTTTTATCTTCTCAACTAATATATGCTAATATCATGTCACAGTTGCATAAGTTTTGGCAAAATATACGTAACAGAGTTGGCCTTACATATAAAAAGGAGAAAAAAATACGCACACTATTAATTAGTGCAGGTAATACTAAGCAGTATTTTCAGGTAATGCAGTAAATTATACAAGCTGACCTACAGAGTACGCTATAGTGGATACAAAGGAAAGAAAGCAACATTTCCTTCTAGATGAAAAAAATCTTCCTTTCTACATCCGATGATGCGACCGTAAACATTACCCAATTAACATGAGATTAAATATTCTGTCTGTAATTAGTACAAATGTGCTTAACCAAACTAAACACATACACATAGGCAATAAAGTCATTACTAATTTATGACAAATATATGGTACCCTCAACCAACCTGCTTTTGAAACTCTCAAAAATGGTTGTCTGCCTAGGCCTGGCTGATTGGCTGGAAGATGCGATCGAGGTCGTAGCTTGCCTTCTTTTCTCTTCAGCTTCAGAGAGTGCTTCAGGATGCTTCAGTCTTAAGTGCTTGAACATGTTGCTTGTGTTTTGACTGCTGTATTTTATCTGAGCGTATCTGACATACAGCAAGATTGACACTGTTTTCAACCTCATCAAAGAAAAGCCACACCACACTTCGTTTTTTATGGGCCATTTCACTAATCAAAAGCTAAGGGGCGACAATGACACGGTCACTGGCGTGATTAAAAAAAAAAAAAACTGCCGGACGGCCGTGTCGCCCTTTGATGACAAAGACACTGGGCTGCCAGACGCAAAAATATTATAACTGCCTTTCAATGGACTAAAATATTGATTATTTATATGTATTTTGAAATTACTCTTTTTTTTAACAGCCAAATTTGAACACTTTTCTCAGTAATCGAAGTATCGATACCAAGGCATTGGTATCGATACGTGAGCTTAAGTGACTGGTATCGAAAGTATCGATATTTTGGTATCGATACGCCCACCCCTACTCCAGTGTTACCATATCTAGCATAATTTTATTCTTTTAGCATATTTTTGATAAAATTTTCGAGTCTGGAATATTTTCTAGCATATTAGAAGTTTTAGCATAATTCTGGCATAATTTAGAATGGAATGGAACAATTTTGGAATAATTTTATAAAAGCTATAAATCAGAGAGAGAGAGCGAGAGAGACAGACAGAGACAGAGAGAGTTGGGCGTGTAGCTGATTGGCGAATGAATGAGTGTTGCCATACTGATACCTTAAGAACGATATTATGAGAGTACTCTGTAGCTCAGCCGACCATCTATGAGAAACCATGAGGCAGTTGACTGCCGTACTTCGATTTTTTTTTTTAATTGAAAAATAATTACACAAGTTACACCAGTAGTGAAGTACCGCTCCTAACCTAGGTATTTCACGATGTCGAGTAAGAGGAAGAAAGTTTGTCAAGGAGATCCAGAACCCAGTACTTCAAAAGCATCATTAGGCAGTGATTCCTCGAGTAGCAGTGACCATGATTCTGACGTACCCGAGAAGAAAAAAGAAAGTAAAAAAAGTTACAACCAAGCTTTTCGCCCAGAATGGCTGGCTGAAAGTAGATTCAGAGAGTGGCTCACCAGAGACAGGAAAAACAAAGCTTTTTGTAAGTGGTGCAATGTTTCTATTCAGCCAAAGTTATGTGTCATCAAGGCTCATGGACACTCAAAAAAA